>PVKB01005966.1:0-78809 GCA_004027205.1 Ctenodactylus gundi
GTCAGGTTCTGACCTTAACTTCACTTTCCCCAGAATTTCATTTTCTCCCACTGACTCAGCTTCACCGCATTGCTTTTTCTTTCAGAGCATTGCTCGCTATGTGCACATATTTTATTTGTCACATGATATGGTCTGCTTTGTCCAGGAAAGCAGCTAGGGCCGGGAGCAAATCTCCTTTATTCCTGAGCCTCACGTATTTATTTAGTGAGACAATGAGCAAATGGATGACTATACAAACACGACCTAATTTTCTCTTTTCAGGGATCGCTCAGTGAATTATTTGGAAAGTATGATATTTGGATTCTATTCTCATAATTTAAAATATAATTGTTATGGTTTGGATCTGGAATGTCCCACAAAAGCCTCCTGTATCCAGATGTAGTGGGATATCTACGCAACCACGTGCTGCTTGGAAGTTGGGCCTGACTGGAAGGGGCAGATCCTTGTAGTTTGACTTGGAGAGATTGCGTCAACGTGCTAAGATTCTGTGGTACTCAGGGCTGAGTTTTTGGATGTGTGTTATTGACTTGTGGCCAGGAAGTGTGAGGAGGTGCCCACCCTGGGTGTAGGGGGAGGGGGCCCAACTGGCAGCTTGGACTAGTTAAAGGAAGGAGGAAGAAGCATTATTACAGCTTCTTCCTGGAAAAGCTCTAGCCTTGGCTTAGTCTCTAGATATTTACTGGCTCCTGATTCCCACATGCTTGTTTGTGGGCTGAGTTTGGAGAGGTTTGACGATGCTGGCTTGAGAAGCCTTACAATGCTGTAAACCAAGTTTGGTGAGGATTCTGGTCAGAGCTCAGAAGACCAGAATGCTGATCAAAGTATGGTTTTGAAAGTCTAGCCTCAAGTTTCAGATGGGAAGGAGAGCTGTATTGGCAATTAGTGTACAAACCATGAGTGCTGTGCTCTGGCAAAAAGTATGTTGGCATTTTGTCCTTGTTCAGAGACTTTGACAGAAATTAAGAGTAAAGGTGGTGAACTCCTTAATCTGGTGGAGAAAATATCACTACAGACCTGCCACATGAGTACAGCTTATAGCTTTTAGCCAGCTCTACTCTGAAAAGCAGGAAAATAGCAGAGAAAATTGATGCAAAAAGCTTGCAATTTTGCATGAATGAAAGGGCCTGCAGAGATGGAACTGAAGGTTATGGGAATGTTAAAGGGATTAGCATTAAAAAAGAAATCAAGTACTTGGTAGGAGAGCTATAAAAAAAAGATGCTTTGAGGGCGTCTCAGGAATCAGCAAGATTCCACCCTTAGTGTATCCTGTAGGGCCAAAGGGAGTAATGTTGCTGGAGTTCACTGTCTAATAACTCAGATCTCTGCAGTGAATGCCCAAAGGGGCTCAAACCAGTGGTAGACCTTGGCATCATCTGCATGGTGCTGGTTTCATAGGCTTGCAGAGTTCAAGAGCTGTGGGGTCGAGGAGGCTTCCATCCAGATTTCAGAGGAAGGACTTGGAGGCCAAGCAGTGTGTTCCTGGGAAGGTGATGAATGAAGTTATGAAGGTGAAGCTGAAAGTGCAATGGTGATCCAGGAAATTTGGAAAAGCTAGGATTATGGATGGTCCACAGAGGAAGGTCACAGACAATAAGCATAACCAGCCCTATGAAAACTGTGGGGGGTTGCAGCCAGAGACAACAGTGTAGAGACAGGACCAACCAAGTCCTCTGGAGCTCACGTCTCCCTACAGTTTACCCCAAATGCTGGATATAGAACTATGGGATTTAACTTGTACCCTGCTGGCTTTACAACTTCTTTGGTTTGATTATTTTCTATCCTCTTATCTCTTCCTTTTGGAAGAGAATGGGAGTGTTTACCCTGAGCAATTGTATGTTGGAAGTGTTTAAATTTTTCTTTGATTTTTCACAGGGTTCACTGAATGAGTTTGCCTTGAGTCTCAGAGAAGACTTTGGACTTGGACTTTTTAGCAGTTCTGGAACAATTTAGACTCTGGGAAATCTTAGAGAAGGACTAAATCTATTTTGCATAAGAACGTAGACATAAGTCTTTTGGGAGCCAGGGGTGAAATTTTATGGTTTATATTTTGAGTGTCCTCCAAAAACTTCATGTGTTTGTATATAGTGGAATACTTTTGCAACTGTGTGTAGTCAGTAGGTGGGGCCTGAATGTAAGGGGTAGATCTGGAGGGATTTTTGACAATTTATTGAGATTTCAGGGTCCCAAGGCCAGAACTTTCAGGTATATATATTATTGACGTATGGGCCAGTGTCTTAACTACTTTTTCGTCGCTGTGACTCAATATCCAACATCCACAACTTAGGGAAGAAAGATTTGTCGTAGCTTACAGTTTCAGAAGTCCACATTCCATTCACAGGTGGGTGGCTGGAAAAGGATGGAAGCACGTGGCAGGGCTGGAGCGGGGGCAGGGCCAGAGCCAGAGCTCCAGTGGCAGAGATCTTAACATGTGGGTACAGAGAAAGACTGGGGAGAAGGGCAGAATCAGCAGAAGCTCCCCCCACCCCCGCCCCAGGTCAAGCCATAAGTGTCCATCCCTCTCCAGCTATGCCCCACCTCCAAACCCTACACAGTATTCATAGAATCAGGAAGCTTTTGGGAGATGCTTCAGATCCAAACCACTACAGCCAGAAAGTGAAGGAGGGGCACCTGGCTATGGAAGGGCCCAACTTGAAGCTTAGACTAAGTAAGGGAAGGAAGAAGGAACAGTGCTATAGCTTCCTCCTGAGAAAGCTCTAGCCTTGCCTGAGTCACTGTCTGCAATGTTGTGAGCAGCTCTCCAGCCCCTGCCATGTGCTTCCACCATTGCTGGTTTCCTATACATGGACTGTTTGTGATCTCTAAAAGTGTGAGCTAAAACAAACAAACAAACAAACAAACAAACAAACAAACAAACAAACAAAACATCCCCCAAAGTTTTTCCCCTTAAGTGGTGTTGGGCATTCTGTCCCGGTGACAAACGTAACTAAGACAATTTCATGACACTGCGCCATCATTGGAAATCCGCAACAAGGCTGAAACTGTGCGTATGAATCACACCATTTTGTCCTGTGAACATCTTGATAACAGCATGTTTCTGGCAGGTGAGTTGTTCATACAATGATTCTCTTATAGCTTCTTTCCTAGATTCCCTTGGTGTTCTTTGTTTCTACGTCTTTGTGAGTCTTGCCTCCTGTCTTTGGTCTCCTTTAAAAAAAAAATTAGCTCTGCCTTTATTTCTGCCTCAGAAAAACTGCTGGCAATTTTCTCATGGGGGTCAGCTGAGAAACATAAGCTATCTTCCTTTCATCAAATTCATAGTGCCTATTACTAGTAAAACTGGTGGCAACAAAATAATACTGACAGGGACTAAAGGACTCATGGTGGAATTTGTTATTGGCTAGGAAATTGACGAGAAAATTAAATCTCCTTGACAAAATTTAGAGGAGTAAAATTTTATCTTGGAAAATATTTGAACTTTGTGACAATAAAGAAAACTCACAATGGCAGAAGCCATAACTGTTAAAATTTGATATGGCTGAAAAAACTTGATTTAAAATATTTTTATAATGTTCTGAGGAAGAGGATTGATACTGACCAAATAATATCAATAAAATGAAAATAATGACAAGATAAAAGCATTTATATTATTTAATCAAGAGAAAGTAAGGCTGGGGAAAACTCAGCCAATAAATCCTAGCGTACAGGGAAAGCAATTCATTGTAGTGAAGAATGGATACCTGTTCTCTTTTTTTCCACTTGTAAAAGGAAAGGTCTCAAAATGCAGCAGGGAGTTTGGGAAGAACTTCCTGTGCACAGGGGGCTGGCTGGGAGGCCCTGGAATGCATTATTGTAAATGGGGGGGTGGGTGAGGGTGAAGGTTTGGGAGCCCCCCTGAAGAAAGCGTAGTAGAAGCTGTCATTTTGAGGTGGTTGAAGTATTTTCTTTATGACTGAAGACACAAAGATGAATTAGAAATTTTTGATCTTTCAAGGACTCTTTGAGGCCCATATTTCTATGATTTTAAGCCTTTTTAATTCTGTCACAGGTTGGTAAGAAAGTGAAATGATACTATTTGAAAAATGGGGTGATAAGACTTTTTGAGAAATTTTGCATTTTAATATTAAAATTTGTGGTTTTCTATGAGTGTTTTAAAAATTGTTTCGTGCTTATGGCATAGGTTCTGAACTGCAGCATCTTCAAGAATCAGGTTTTTATGTGTGGAATTTTATGAGTAAAATCGTTGCTTTAACAACAACTAAAGATTATTGATCTAAATTTGAATTAACTGAAGTTTTCATTCCAGAGGAGAAAGAATCTATAGTTTAAAGAAGTGATAATAAAACTTTGAGGCATCAAAAATGAAATATTTTAATGAGAGAAAATATACAACCCAGGCAGGTGATGAATCTTTAATGTAAGCATGTATGTATGATATGATGTGGAAAATCATAACCAATTGTGGGTGCTAGGATTACCAGTCTGTAATAAGAAACAGTTGCACTCCCCCAACAATGGAAGCATGAATGAAAAGGGAAACTACTGGAGCACCCCAGTGGTCAGAGGGGGATTCTGGTCAAGACAAGAAAAGGTTGGTCTGAGTGGAAACAAGATGGCCGTGGTCTCTAATGGTGAGGGTATACTCTCCTCTGGTGCCTAGAAAACATATTCTGCTTCTTTGTTCATACAAAGAGTGATCAACAACTACAGCAAATGTTTGAATTAAAAGAGATTTATTACAGCAAAAGACACATTGCCATTAATTCCCCTCAAAATATTCTCTCTTGCTTCAAACACATTTTTCCCAAGGCAGCCACAATGGCACAAACGACACTCACAGAAAAGGACCTGCAGAACTGCTTCCAAAAGTGACTAGAATGTTGGCATACGTGTTTTTGATAGCAGGGGGAGAATTTTCATGGGGAGGTTAATAGAAATGTGTTTTTTTTTCCTAAAACAATCTTTAAAAAATTTAAACATTCATTGTGAATTTTGCTCACACTCCATATATCCTGTGGACATCATTTGAGAAGCAGTACCTATGAGGAGTGACTTATAACATTTAGAAAGACAGAAGCAAATATATCTTTGAGGAAGGAGGCTGTGAACCGGACAGGATTTAAAAGAGAATTTTAGGTGATTTCCTAGTCATTGCATTTATTGAAATCCTGGGAAATGCTAAGAGATTGAGTATAGTAACACATGCACCTTGAGTTAACTTCTCAGAAAGAAATCACAAACCATCAGTGGCTGTGGATGAAGTTAATGAATTTTTCAGACCCATGGACCCGGAATTCTAAGCTACTGTCAGCCACCGCTTGGCCTAATGTTAGGTAAAGATAATGTAACATATTTTGTTAATAAAACTTTGTGGTAAGAGTATTTGTCTTGTATTTTAAATACTCCAGGCATGGCACGGAATGGAATATATGCCACATATTTACGTATTACAAGGCAAATTTCCCAGAGGAAATCTTCAAGCTTTGCACATGTATGATGATACCATTGGAGGAAGGTAATGGATACTTTTCTCTCTGCTTAGCTTAGGAAATAGTTACGCATTCACGCAAAAAAATCTACTACTGTGAGGATGACACTGGTAGAAAAGGAAACTACCAGGGGCAGGAGCTATTGGTGCTGTATCTAGGGCTAGGGACTAATAAATGATTATATATATATATATATATATATATATATATATATATATATATATATTTCCTTATATATCACCTTCATGTACAGAAAATCTTAATAAAGAATATATATGTATACATAAAGAAAAAAGATATATTTGAAGCTCCTCATCTGAGGATTCGAAACAACTTTGAATAAAAAACATCACGTCACTACTGGACACAGGTAGACTTTTTCTTTACCATTATTCTCTAAATAATAGAATATAAAAACTGTTTACTCAACATTTATAAAATATTAGGTATTACAGTTAATCTTGAGATGATTTAATATCTGCAAGAGGATTGCATAAGCTATATGAAAATATTGTGACAGTTTATATGAGAGTCTTGAGCATTCACAGATTTTGGAATCTGTAGGAAATCTGGAAACTAATCATCTCCCATGGATACTGACATATATGTATATAAATATGTTGCCCACAAACACACACTTCTCCTTTAGCCATATGGTTTTATTGGATTGTCTATAGTGATCGGTATTAAATTTGATAGCTGGGCCAGGTGGCATAGGTCTGTAATCCTAGCGCCCTTGGAGGCTGATACAGGAGGATTGCAAATTTGAGCCCTACTAGGGCAAATCAACGACTTAGAGAGAACCTGTTTTTAAAGAGGAGGAGAAGACTGGGAATGTGAAGGGCTCTGGATTCCATCCTCAGTACCATAATAAACAAACAAATGAATGAATAAGTAAACTGAGTTATGTTTTTAAAAATAAAATGTGACTATTATTTTACTTTTAAAATCATACTCGAGTAGATTGTATTTTTTGATCAGCCATGTTTCTATTTATACCTCGAGGCCCTAAGCATAACTCTTCTATCTGGTACAGGACATCTTCATTTCAGACAGGTTACCTCAATAGGGCATCCTTGAAGATCTGGATTTCTAAATTGAACAGATTATACTGTGGTACCTCTTAGTATTTGATCTATTAAAAGAAAGCTAAAGAACTTACTTTAAACATGGTGTTTTAGCACTATGTAGTCTTGTATTAATTATAGTCTTCATAAAGCCTGGATTCACAAACCAAGGTTCGTGCAGACTTTGGAGACTGGCGTGCAAAGGTGAGCTTTTTCTAGACACACAATGGAATGAACACCTGAGTTTCCAAGTTTCTTACACTGCCAAATACCTTGTTTTACTCATCCTTTGTTGAACAGACCTTAAAAAAAATCTTTCATATTAGTTTATATAAAGGTAGAGGGTTTTCTTTTCCATATGAAAACTAATGTTTACAAGTAAATCTAATATCCATCAGATTATAGCCCATGAATATGTATGACTACCAAGCACCCTTCTCTGGGTTTCCTGTTGACTCCTGAAGAGATCTACTCTCTGGGAAATTTCGGCACGGAGCAAAACAGAGTTTTACCGCCGATTTGTGCCCGAGACACAAGATGAACAGACGTCTGCTGCATTAGAAAGGACATAGGCATGCATTAAATCCCTTATGTCTTACTTTTTAATGATGCGATTGTGAATTATGTTCTTGTTGCATTTGTAATTAGAGGCTGTGGCAGATGGCGAAGACTTATTTTAAAGTGATGTGTCTATTAAAATAAGCCACACTGCCAAATGATTGTTCACTGTAACGGCATCTTTACGCCCCTGAAACACTCTGATTCTTTGTTGATGTGCAGTTGATTACCACAGCTGATTACATATGTGCACATATTTGCTCGGAAATGTATCAGGGATATTTGATATGTGTAATACTTTATTTTAAAGTGTGTGTTATCACAATTATAGATAATGAAGCTCTCAGTGAATTACTCAGTCCCTACAAAGGGAATGCACTGATTTCCTTTTTCAATAAAATTAGGCATGAACCTCTTTAAACAGTTGAGGCTGATTCTCCCTAAGCAGTAGGATAAGCACTGAAAAGAAAGTGGAGAGTTTCTGAGTATTAGAGTATTTTGTCTACATCGTTGGAAAGAGTAGGTTTTCAGCCCCTGGATGATGATGTGTCTTTAGGTAGAAGTGTGAATGAGCAAAGATAGGTAGCAAAGGCAGGTTTAAAAAAGAAAAAAAAGTAGGTAGTTTCACTGATAGTATATGCTTTAGACTAGCTTTAAGTATGGTAGTGAGCAACACTTAAATTTTATGACTTACACGTTTCTCTTTGCTATATGTTACCAGGCAGCATAAAGGGGACTCTACTTTCACAGTACATGAAAGATCATATAAGTTGAGTCTACATCTCAACACAAGCTTCTGTGCTCACTTTATCAATGGCAAAAGGACATGTTGACTTATAGATTAGCTCTAAAACTTATTTCTGGAAGAGTCTCATGGCATATCCATTGACAATTAATTAGCTAGAGCAGTGCACAATGAAATTTAGAATTGGGAGAGCAACGAAAGGTAATCTTACTATGTGCTTGAACAAAGCTGAGGTCGTGATCACTTCATTGTGCAATCTGTTGTGAGATTATATTCTCCTTAGGTAGTTGCTCCACTCGCTACTACAATATATCAGATAAATTCTTCTTATGTTCAATCTATACTAAAGACCTTCAGAAAAAGGTACATGTGACCTGAAGGGGCAGAAGCTTCCTTCAGTTCAAAGTGTCCTAAACTATGCTTAGGAAAAGTTAGTGCAGAAATAATTTTGTGTTCAGTTGTATCTGAGACTCTTTGGATAAAAAAATCTATGCAAACTTACTCACTTCTGCAGTCACAGTCAGTCACCTCCATTCCGCAGAATCTTTTTTTTTTCATGGAGCTTCTTCCTACAGGATGATGTTCTGCGGCAAGACCCTAGGGGCCACGTTGATAGGTCTCTCCCAGTGGTGCCTATCCTAATTGCTTTTCTGTTACTATAACAGAATATCTGGGGACTGGGTAATTTGTAAGGAAAAGAAACTCATTTCTTATAATTCTGCAGAATGGGAGACCAAACTCAAGTGACTATTGGACTTTCCTGCGGACTCAGTGAGGTGGTGCAAGGTGAGACAGAAGTGTGCCAGAGAGAGCTTACTTTTATAACAAAGTCACTCCCTCAATAACCCATTAACCAGTTAATCTGTTAATTCATGAGTAGATTAATCTATTCATGAGGTGACTCATGACTCAATTACCTCCAAGGCCCTACTGCTAAATACCACTAGCATATGACTTTGGGGATTAAGTTTCCAATGCATGAGTTCTGAGGAACAAACATTCAAACCTTAGCAATGACTGATTTTAGGTTTAGTCATCACTTCAGCCTCCGGGCTGACGCACACATCGAGGTGCTGGGAGAGGTGTGCCAGGAGAGGGCATAGATGTACTCCTCAATCCCTCTACCTTGCCCTATGCTTCTCTTTCATTTGGCTGTTCCTAAATTGTGTACTTTGTGATAAACTGGCAAACACTATTATTTTCCTGAGTGACACGAAGTGTTGTAGTAAATTACTGAATGTGAGGAGGGAGTCGTGTGAACACTTAGGTTAAAGCCAGTTGGTCAGAAGCTCAAATAGCCCAGAATTTGTGATTGGCGTTGAAGCAGGGGCAGTCTTGTGAGGACTAAGTCCCTTGAATATGAAGAATCTGATGCTAAGTCCAGGTAGGTCTGGTAAGACCAAATTGAATTATTGGACACCTAGTTGCTGTCTGAAGCCTCACGAAATTTATTGCTGCTTTTGAGAAATGTTGCAGAATCAATGGCTGTTATTATCTGGAAGGTACAGACAGCTCCTGTGGCCACACCCTCTTCTCCTACTCCCAACCACTCCCACTTTGAAAGGAAAAACATGACTTTTGATGGATTAGGGGCAGGAGGGTAATCTTGCGAGAGAAGAATGCATATGTCTTTTCAAAATGTGAGCCAACATAAGAGCTGAACAAGGAGCCACTTTTCTAGGGCCAGGAGTGATCTGATTCCACACCTAAGGGGCAGATGTAATCCTTTTCCATTAAATCATTTATATACATAAAATACATGCACTAAGCACATGATAGACACTATGTATTGTTATTTTTATTCAGATCACTTTTTCTGTTATTTTTATTAGGCTGTTAAAATAATAGCTGATAAAAATAACAGTTTTGAATACAAAGCACTGGGCTAGGTTTACATAATAGATTATCTCATTTGGTCCTTAAAAACCCTACAAGATACGGCTTACTAATCTCACTTAACAGATGAGAATTCTCATGTTCACATTGGTTAACATAGGAGTTCAACTTTGTACAGCTGAATAAGAAACAAAGTTAGGGTTAGATTGAACCCAGGCAGTCTATGTTCCAAGCCATTCTCTCAATATAACAATTCTTCCATATGTATGTTAGTGCTTTATGATCTTTACAGGACTTTTGTATAGACTATACTATCTGTCCTCCACAGCAGCACTGTTAGCTAGTGTGCTTCCCGTTTTTAGAGATAAAGAAATTGAATCTCAAGGAACTAGTTGAATCTTCTATTAAAAACAGGGGTATTGAGTTCTGGCCTATACTTTTTCATATTTTATTTCATCTTACTTTTATTTCTTGTTTTAAAATTACCTGAATTTATAAAATGTAAACAATGAGGGAACAATTTCTTGGGATAGTCTCCCTCTCTCTCTCTCTCTCTCTCTCTCCCTCTCTCTCTCTCTCTCTCTCTCTCTCTGACACACACACAAAAGCACACAGAAGTATTAGTCTAAACTGTAAATGATGTATCAGGTTACTTAGCCCAAAATACATTAATGTAAATGCTACTGCATTCCATTCAATTTAACAAGTCTTCACCTCACATATGCATATATTTTGCCAAATCTTTGGGGCTGTTAAAGTGTGTCCAGAATACACACGCACATATACAAATGTACGTGGCCTGAAACCTCACACATTCCAGTACCCGCAAGAAACTAAAAGATGTAGACTACACAAACCTGGTCTGATGGGTATCGAAGGCCCAGACAGTGTGGTCACCGAGCGCATGTCTCCTCTGTTCTCTTTCATAACTTCTCCTCCATTACTCTTTTTTTCTCTTGAAATAAAAACAAGAGAAAAAGATGAAACTGCACGGGATGAGGCTGGGAAAAGGGGCCCAGAGACGATGGGAAAGAGTGAAAGGAAAGGGTGACTGCCAGCCCACCAAGGGGAGCTCAGCTGTCTTTCACCTGCACAGGCCAAAAGTTTCTGCCTGCTAGAGGAACTGTGCGAGACCAAAGGGAAGGAGCTCACCGCATTCTCCATCTGGGTGAAGGACGCCGTGAATGTAAGCAACTGTCTTTGTGTGTGAGCAACTGTCTTTTTGCTCAAATGGCAATATGAAAGGGAGAAGTCTGGATTTCAGCCTCTGCCACCAACATTCAGGGTGGTTAAGTGGCAGCTTCTCTGTGTCCTGGGTCAGGAAATGTGCGTGAGAAGCAGGACAGCACCGATGAGTATTGTATACCCAGAGTCCAGGAAACCAAAGAGCCTGAGTTCTTGTGAGTTCTATCCTTTTGCTGGAAGAATAAGTGTTTATTCTTTTATATTCATCTGAGTTACTTAAACATTGAAAATTATTTAAGAAATGCACTATCTAGGATTACAGTGGTCAGACGATTTTGAAGACATGGCTTGTTTGTACTGACCAATGTCAGTAAAAATTGATTTTCAATGTTCAAGTTGGCATATGTGCACTTTTTAGCTAGATTTCTATGCAGGAAGCATCCATTTGGCATAGGAAGATGGCTCTCCAGAAGTTTGTGAGCATTCCCTGGAGGAAAGGACTGGAATCTACAGGTCAATTCTCTCACAATTAATGGTTAGAATAATAAATCTGCCTTTGTTCTTGGCATAAATTTGTAACTTTAGAGACAAAAATTTATGTATACCTTCATGAGTTGAAAAAGGCCAACCATTAGCCTAACTGGGATGATGGGAATTTCATAAGACTCAGGTAGCCTTCAACTAGCGTGTATACTTTAAATGACGATCATTCTATTTTCCTCAGAGATGTTCCCAGGTGGTATCTCAGCTAACAGGGAGACGGCAAAAGGACAGAGCTCGAAATGTACGTTGAGCTTGGGACTTCAATTCTGGCTCTGCCAGTGACACCTTGTCATATTGTGAAAATTGCTGATTATCACTGATTTTGGTGACTCATCTGGAAAACGTGGAATTTGGTGAGGTGATCTCCAGGGTCCTGTCCAGCTTTAAAATTCTATGATGCTTGGAGTATGGTTTGCCCCTCAGTGAAAAGTCACTGAGCTGACCTTGAAAACTGCTTCATGCCAATTAATCTCTTTCTTCCCCATAGAGGAAAATGATCAGAAAATGGTTTCAGATTATAAGTCATGAATCTGTTTCCTTGGAACTCCTTTTCTACTGCCTTATAAAAACCAAGCGGACAAAATCCATTTGTGTCTGAGGCAAGTGTGGAAAACAAATGCTTCCAACGCTTGCATAAAGTTAACTCTTGAGATGGAGTTGGCTGTGTAAGTCACCCGCTTCAGCTAGGGAGCGGGAAAAGGAGGTGGGTTTGATGACTTTTTTTTTTCACTTTTGTGATGCTTTTCAAAGCAGACCTGCTGGGAAATCACTTTGATCAGTACAAAAAGGGATCATTTTTGGCTATTCTTACATTGTAAAGCCCCCGACGGTGCTCTGGCATCTGAGAATGAGCGTGATGGCTGGGTCCAGCCTCTGTCTGAGTTATCCTCGCTGTCTTTGTCTCACTCCCACCACCTTTCCCATTCACTGGAGCTCTGAATTTGATGCTGGCTTTCCCTTTCCCTGGCTCTGGTTCACTCGGACCATTTTAAACCTCCCTGGAGCCTGGTTGGGTTTGATGGGGTGCCAGAAATTCATTCAGAAAGTCTCACATACTTTCATGTTTTTGTTCTGTGGCAAGGGGGCGGGGTCAGAGAAACAGAACAAACAGATCTATGAGTGCATCTTTCAATAATCTCTGAATCCAATTTACTATTAGCCAGACTTATTTTCCAAATGACCGTGGAAAGAATTACAGAAATTTAACAAAAATTCTTCCTTTGCTCCACTTTAGTGGTCACTTTTTCTTGATGTTCCCAAATTCTCCAATCCAGACGATTTTATTCCTATCTAGATGATGTGATAATATGGAAATGAGAAGACTTAGTTTCACTATTTCACTTTTCCAATGGTACTTTTCATAGTAGTTTACAAATAGGCAATTTTTTTTATATTGGGCTATACCTCTGGGTTCTGAAATCAGAAATTATTGCCAAAAAAAAAAACCCTCAAGTGGGGTTTAAAAAAATTGAGAAGCATTGTGATGTGTTAACATGGCTTACTTATCCCCATCAGATCCAAACCAAGAGTAACAACAGAAACTGAATCGCTTGTGCTCACTCTTCACATTTGGATTAGCACTGACATTAAATGAGGAGCTTGTTTGTTGTTGTTGTTGTTGAGCTGTGGGTTAATTGGATTAGCTCCTTGCTGTTTGATCTATCCACTTAGGCCTGACATAGACAGGGTTTCAGAGTGACCGAAGAAACTCAGACACTACTCAAGGCTGACAGCACTGAAGAGGTGGGCTGTGCCATGGTGGGTTGTGTGGCTTTGCCCATTGCTGAGGACCATGATAGTCATAAGGAGAGACCCACTGAAGTAAACCAATCCAGGCCAGAGTCAGAGCAATGACACTCAAGGAAGCTGGTTAAGTTATTGTAGTAGAGAGTATTGTAAGATTTCCTGGAAAGATTTTTTACTTCTTCCTCTTGGAAAAGATTTTAGAAGAAAGTCTGCGTAACAGTGATGGGACACATATAAGGAGAAAAGGGTGAAGCCCAGGCGGGCGCAGCAGTTGGGGGAACATGAACGTGCACATAAAGGAGGAGAGGACATCTAGGGTCCTTTGAAAGAACAGAGGAAGAGGATAAATCCTGTGAAGGAGACGTACTAAAGGAGCTGAAAGTAAGGACTGGCCAAATTAGCTTCTTGGTTGAAAAGACAGAAGAAGGGTGGGGAAAGATGGGCAAAATATCTTCTGACTTGGAGGAAATAAAACTAGCCTCACATTACCTTTTTATTTTAAAATTTCTTATTCCTTTTACTTGCTTCTAGGTATCAGTCTTACTTTCTGATGTTACAAATCTCAATTCCTTTCTTTTTTCTCACTTCACTCGCAGAATCTTGCTTAAGGTTTGGAATCGGCAGCCAGGGGTTGGTCCTCACAAGGTGGATTTTTATCAGGCCAGAAGGAGTGGCTGTGGGCTGTCTCCCTGCTCTTTTGTCTCCCTGAATGGACTATCAAACATCAGCAAGCAGATGAGCTTCAAGTCAGGTGCCCGTTCCCAGGGGCATGTGTGCCTGTACTGACTTGCTAGGAAGACTTCTCTGATGGCCAACAGAACCAATTCTCATACCTGAACCAGGTCATCTGATCCTCCACAACAGGGTGTGTTTCCCTTGCACTCACATAGGGAGTGTGGTTCTTGTCCTTTTGAGTAAACAGCTTTGTACAATAGAGGTGTGGCAAGTTTAAAAAAGGCCTCAAAGCCTGGAATTATGTTGTATCTCTAGTGACTGCCTCCCTGGGTGATCTCACTACCCCTAATGACACCCTTCCAGTCTGATCCACCTTTTCGGGAATGCTGGGTGGCGCTTACTGCCCTCTGAGCTCTGTTGCAATTGGGAATTCACCTCTTTTGCCTACTGGCTGGAATCAATGGTGTTCCTTTAAGATCTCTAGATACAATGTGCAGATATGTCAGTTGTTAACTTGCAAATTTTTCATTTCTAATTGACCTGACTGCTTGAGAAGTACAGATAATGTCAATGTGTACTCTCTAATGTTGTTGGAGCGAGTAGCAAGGCTGACCTGATTTTCTATTTTATAGTTAGTTTTAAAATTCCAGCCATGAGCATGGATTACCTCTCTGTCTAATTCTTCTGGCATAGGCTATTGGTATGCTAATTCAGGTGTATGTCTCCTCAGACCTTAGAAGTATATGAATCTTGTGTTCTTTTGTACAAATTGGGTGTTTAATCCTTTAATCAGTTATTGGGAGATTGCTACAAGCACAGAGCAAAAGCTGGACCTCTAAGCTCAGTGGCTTGAAGGTCGTCATTGCTATTCGTTTGGTGTTTCACCCTCTGTTAAGTAGAAAAGTTGGCATAATCCTACAGCAAGCACTTTTCTGACAGTGAAAAGGTGGAACCATAAAGGGAGAAATGTTCTTACGATGCAGATGATAGGTGATATTGCTTTTAGGGGTCGGCTGTCACCATCTTCCTTCTGTCCCCTGTATTTGCTCCTCCCCAACCCCATACACCAATGTCGATATTCCGAAGCCTAGTGTTGTCATTTAGATTTTCTGTTTTCCTAATGAAATATTTGTATGGATTATGTAGTTAACTCCTTTTTATGTAACCTTTCTCTGATTTGTACCTGAAAATATAATAATAATAGTAGTTGAGGTTCCATTGTTTGCTCAGAAATAAGTTTGATGAAATTCACACACATTATTGTTCATTGATGACTGTTTCTAGGGAGTTAAGTTCCTGTGAATGGCTAGTGTTAACAGCAGAAGTACAGTAAGATTGTTTGCTATTCTGCCCTCTTGGTGATTCCAACTCTGTCCTGTTTGGGTGAATGAGGCATCAAGAGCCAGTCACTTGCCTGACCTTGTTTCGGGAGAATGTATTCTAGATTCATTTATATTGAGAAGGACTGCACCCACCTGTCTGCAACTCCAGCTCACCTAAAGGCTGTCATTTTGTAGCTCCCCTCCTACCAGGGCCTCATTCCATGGAGCCCATTTAGCTGGCACAAACCCTTTGTGTCAGTGATGGCTGTGGAGTGTGGTCTCTAGTGTCCAGTCGGACAAATGAAAATAAGGTACTGAAATCAAGTGGAATGATAGAAATTGACATTTGACCAAGAAACAAGAAAACAGTTTTCCATAAACCTTCTCCTAAGGAGTAAGATCAGAATTTGGATCACAGTCAGGTAAATGATGTTTCAATCTTTGTTTCCCTGAGAGTTTTTAATTTTTTGAGAATCTTTCTGCTTCTTAAACAGTTGTATGAAAAAATCTGTCTAAAGTCCAGAGTCGCTCTCCTGACATTTGTCCAGTGGCCGTTAACTTTCAGGTTGGGCCTGCTTGTGTGGCAGTGACTTTGCTTGGGACTTAAGTGTTAATACAAGTCATTTGCTGGACCTCACAAACTCCTGACAGAAGAAGATTGCTTAGAAAACAGAAATAGTAGTACCTTCCTTGTAGTCATTGCTTTTTCATTTCCGGGACAAAGTACCTGCCATATAAAACCCAAAAGAGAAAAGGTTTATTTTCAGACCATGACCAGCTGGTTCCAAAGCAGCATGGCACAGGGAGATGTGATGGAAGAAAGCAGCTCAACTCATGGCAGCCAGGAAGCAGCGAGGGAGGGAAAGGGCCAGACAGAAGCTGTGCCTTCCAAAGGCTCCTTCCTCTCCTCCCCAGTGATCTACCCTCTCCAGCTAGGCCCCTCCTTTGGACAGGACCCCCTCTTCTAGGAACGCTTCTGTGCTATACTGATGAGTATAGCACCCCGTGATTCAATCACTTGTGAAAGCCCCGCTGCAGAATGCATGAAACTTTGAAGGACATTTTAGAACTAAATCATAACATCCTCTAAATTGAACAATTAAATCAATTTTTTTAGGGCTATGAATTTATAGTGGTGATAATCATAGTTACCAACTAGTGAACACTTACTACATTCACTCTTGAAAACTCTGCTTCAGTATCTGCTGAACAGGAGAACATTAAGGATCAGACAAGATAAACAGCTGAGTAATAATCACAATAGGCTAGAAGGGCAATCAAAGTGTAAATCTGTCAGCCATGGTGGCGCCTTCAGATATGACGCAGGTCAGGCCAATGGAATGTTTGTATGCATGCATGCATGTATGTATGTATGCATTTACTTGACTTGTGGTGCTGAGGTTGAAGCCGGGGGCTTCACATTTGCTGAGCTTGCACTTTTCTGCCAAAGTTACTCCATCAGGTCAACACAAGGTTTTAGGAATGATTGGAAAGAGAAGGTTTCTTCCGTGAATTCTGAGAAGTGGTTGTGAGGCCTGGCCCGTGAGTGCTAAGATCCTCAGGCAAGTTTGTCTGAGAATAATGTGAAAGCAGAAGAAACAGAGTGGAGCCAATTGGATCTCTGAGGACACGGTTTAACCCCGAATATGGGTACACTTGAGGCCATTTGCACCTACCATGTTAAGTTGCATGAAATAATATTTTCCTTTTTCAGTTTATTCATTTTTTGGTTCAATATTTCCTTATTTGAAACAGTTTTGTCTTGAGCCTGTACCCAGAGTCTTGACTGTCCTATCTTTTTCACCAAAGTTTTTTGAGTATTCCAGGTAAACCAAGGGGTTTATGTACCATTCTTTCACATATTGCTGAACTAGCACAACAGATGATGATGATGATGATGATGATGTGTGTGTGTGTGTTTGTGTTTGTATGTTTAAATGTAGCTGTCTAGGAAAATATTGCAGGCCACAGCAAAGGAGAGGTCTTTCTCTCTCTTTCTTTTTTTCTCTCTGTGTTTGTGTGTGTGTGTCTACTTAATTCCAGCCTGTATGTCCAAATTGTCTCCAAAAATACAAAGCAACCTCAAGTGTTAAACAAGAATTTTGTTTTTCTTCTGTGTGTTAGGTATTCAGGGCCTCATGCATGTTTGAAAATGCTCTACCACTGAGCTATATCCTTACCATTAAGCAAGAAATTCTTTAGGTAGCTTTATGTATCAAGGTGCATTTTTTTCCTCCTTGTCTTTAATAAAAGGGCTTTGACTCTCCATTTTTAATACACAAACAAATCACCTGGGAGTCCTGACAAAAATGCAGATTCTATTTTGGAGGATCTGGGAGTAAAGCTAGAGATTTGCATTCCTTGTAATCTCCCTTATAAGTCGGGTAGTAAAATATTGGTTATGTGGCATTAGATTTCTCCAGGAAGATGTAAGGTCATAACGCGTAGAAGTAGTCTGCTAGATTTGTGACTTGTTAGATGATGAAGATACATTTTTCAAAAGCTAATCTCAAATTCTAACTTTATTCCAACAGAGATTAATTTAATAAAATTTAGGGCACACAGAGTTGTTACTTTCTTAGCCAATCAATCAACAAGTACTTACTGAGCACTGATTCTGAGCCTCGCCCTTGGCAAAATATTGTAACATTCAAAAGAAATATAGTGTCAGCTCAGTGGAATGAATATGTGACATGGAGCTTGGAGAGAAATAAGGCCTAATTATTTTAGGATTACAAGAGCATTACTAAAGTTGGTTATACTTCTAAGTATTATTTTTTTTTCTTCATTTGCAGGTATCCTTACCTGGATACCTCATATATATATTTATATACATTTCTGCTGAAGAATCAGACGAGGCTCTGGAACCCAATTTGTACTCAAACCTTTATGGGAATTTGTTTAGCTTACTGTGTTTCTTTTCTGTTACTCAAAAGAAATGCACACCGAATCAGGAAATACAGGTTTTGTTCTGGTGGCTGAATGAATTAGTAGCTGACCATAATTCAAAAGGCAGAAGGTATTCCTGGGAAGTGAATTATTATTGTCCGACTTCTTGAAGAAAGTATAACCGGAGTAGAGTTTGACTTGTTGCAAATATTCTGCTAAGCACGAGGCCTCCTGGTTAGAGTTCCTTCCATTGCACAAGGAGCAGAGAGGCATGTGGCTGATACTCATGCTGTCCTCTGCAGTCCGACTGTTGGGGTTTCATTCCTACTATTACCTAGTTGCTAGTGCACTATGTACAAGTTTTTAGTCTCTCTTTGTGCCTCAGCTTCCACATTTATAAAATGGAGATAGTGGTAGTAACTATTTCAAAGTTCCTTCTGATAATTAACATAGCAGGTAAACCATGCAGACACAGGGTCTATCCCAGTGTGTAGCAAACACAAGTGGCTGTCTTGTTTGTGGGCTGTTTTGATAAAATGCCACCAGCTAGTTAGTTTATAAGCAATGGGAGTTTAGAGTTCTGGAGGCTCAGAGCACCATAGTTATCAGAAAATGTCATGTGTGATGAGAATCCTTTTCCTAGCTCATTGATGGCACCTTCTCTCTGTGGCCTTACACATGGAAGGGATGAAATAGTTCTCTGGGACCTCATTAATAAGGGCACTAATCTCATATGTGAGGAATCCATGCTTATAATCTAATCACCTCACAAAGATCCCATCTTTAAATACCATCCCTGAAAATTGAACACAATAATTTAGTTTCACACTCCATTGTGAAGAGCCAGCAGTAGATTTGTTCCCAAGAATGGATTTGCAAGGAAGAGCCATGAAGCTCTTAGAATCTTGGAAGGCGGGAAGGGAGGAGGAGCTCTTGAAGAGGGAAGGTGACCAAGGTTATGCTCATTACCAGTATTAGAATTCATATTTTATTGTGCCTCTCACAGTTGGGAAGTAGTACAGATCAGAACTTTGGCTTTTTACTCAGCAAGTTTCATCCCTAATGACCTAATAGCAGAGAGAGAGAGAGAGAGAGAGAGAGAGAGAGAGAGAGAGAGAGAGAGAGAGAGAGAATAAACATTTGGAGTTGAACTCTTAGTAAAAATTATTTTCTTTGGGGTTGAGATGGCATTTCAGAGTAGAAACTGTGATTTATGGCATTTAGCAGTTTGCTCATAGTCACGTAATTGGTAAATAAATGATGTTGAAATCAGACAGAACTTTGTTTTAAATCCCAACACTAATAGTAGTTAATATGATTCAGATATGGTCTGAATGGGTCCTCCAAAGGTTTGTGTGTTGGGATCTTGGTCCCCAATGCGATAACACTGAGACGTGGGGCCTCACAGGAGGTTCTCAGTTCACGGGGGGATTTGCCCTTAGATGGGACTGAAGTAATTGCCATGGAACCCTGAATTTCTGAGAGAAAAAGTTGTTGTAAGAACAAGATTCCGACTCCAATTCCCTCCTTAGCTTCTTGTTTTGTGGTATGATTTCTTCCATTACCATCCTCCTTGAGGTCCTCATCCAGCTGATACTGGCATCATTCCCTGTTATTTCCCGAACAATGAGATAAATAAATCTCTTTTCTCTATAAAATTAGCCTGCTTTGGGTATTTAATTATAGCATTAAAGAACAGATTAATGGAGTAATTATTTATACAACTTCTCCAAGTTGCTTAATGTTTCTGAGCTTTGACTTCTTTACTTATAAAATGGAGATAGGGTTGTCGAGAGAATTAAATAGAATAAGTCATAATATCTTTTGAACACAATGTCTGACACACATGCTCAAAAAACTTAGCATTGATACAAATAGTGTTATCTAAATGTTTTATGATACCTTTTGGCTCTCATGGTCATTTATCTACTGGCACCAGTGAACAGTAAGTCATTGGTGTTCAGTTAATGCCTCACCCAATGCTTGATTTTTGAGATATTCAATGAATAGAAAGATCATGAAACAGGAGGTCTTACTGACAAGTGAACTTATCAACTAAAATATTAGTGAACTTGGTTGAAATAGTCTAGGGCCCAGCAATGACTGCTGAATGAACAGTGGGAGCTGGGTAAAGAAGGTCCTTCAGCAGAAAAATGGAAGAGGGCAGAGCATTTTGTACACGTGGGAACCATGCGTGTAATCATCTGTGTATTTCTGTCCTGGATCCATGGCAAATCCTTTCTGTAGGCATATTAAAATAGTTCTATATGAAGGCAACCTTTGAATTAGGTGATTTTTGAAAAAGTGGGAAATTTCTTTGACTTTCCCAAATATTCAACAAGTTGTCTGAGTTTAGTGTTTAGAGCAGTGTAATTAAAGCTTAAAAGAAAATAAAGAATCCCTAAAAGAAAATAAAGAATGCCTTGCTCCAAAAGCAAACATTTAAACGTACATTTCTTGATCATTAATAACACTGGGAGATAAAATATGAACGTGGTGTGGGCTGGGGAGGGGAGGTTTGCCATATCAACCTGGGAAGCCATCTCCTTTCTGGTAAGCTGCATGCAGAAAGGAACATGGAGAAGAGGTGCATGGGAAGTTTCTATAGGTCAGGCTAAACAGTAGTGTGAATAACTTCTCTCTAGACTCAATTGGCCAAAACTCAGCCACATGGTCACACTTGAGTGCAAGGGACTCTGGGAAATGTAGTACCTGACTGGGCCACCGCTTTCTCACAATTGTCAGTAAGTGAAGAGGAGGAGCATAAATATATTGCAAACTATGAGGTGTCTTTTCCATACTTCTTAGGGTGACAATATCTCTGGGAAGAGTAATTTAGTATAAATTGCTTGTCCTGTCAGAAGAAGGTAATTTTTAATAGGAAAGTTTATCCCAGTTTAGACAGGGATAAAATATTCAGAGCGGCCAAAGCTGAGTTCATCCTATGAGAAGGATAACTGGGGTTGAGCTGTCTTCTATTGTTATGTATCTTCCCGTTGGAAATGGGTATTTAAGAAAGAAATAGAAGACAGAGACAAACGTTGCTTAAGTCATACTTTGTTAAGGATAAGAAATGGCTGTTTTCCACAGGAACAAAATGGTGCTGGAGGGCAGTCTTTACAATAAAGCAGGTGGGCCACCTGGGGGCTCCACTCAGGTGCTGTGAGCTATGGAGAGAAAATAAGGACATACTTCCTCCTTCTACTTTTATTCCTCCAAGAAGGAGAAGTAGGCTTATTATGTCTCTAGGTGGATTTTATAGTTTTGGATTTGAGCCTAAAAGTTGCATGTGGTTTTCAAATACTTATTTTATCACACTTCACCATTACTTCCATTATGTGTGGCTAACATTGAGTCTTTTCAGCTTTAGTAGGGATATAAAAGGTTTAAATAAGCCTAATATCAGATGTGTCTGGGATTCCATTTCTTGCATGCACACTGTAAATAAACACTGATGAAAAATATTTTAGTTCCAAACTCTGCCACCCCAAATCCTACAAATATGCACATTAAAGCCTTATAATCCCATAAAAGCCTTTTTACTTGTAAATAACACTATCTTGTTTTCCATCTCAAATTTCTTCTCCTGTAATTACACAATATTTGGTTTCCCCTTTTTAGGCAATTCAAATTAAAACTTATTTCATTTCATAATTACAAACATTCATTTTGAGTAAAGACTAATCTGACGGGAATTTGGTTCCAGTGATATTGTAACCCAGACTTGTAATAGCAAAGCAATCCATCTCCTGACTAATGTCTTGGAATCTTTTACAACTCTACTCCAGCTAAACATTTGCATTTGGAAAGTTTTATCTTTTTCCTTGAAATAATAATGCTTTATTAAGGGCACTGTGTGATTTGATTTTTTTAACATAATGATTTAAATCAAAGGCTTTAAGATATAAATAATTTAAAGAGTGAGCCATTCCACCCTCTTAGTTTGGGGTTATTTTATAACTCCCATGAGTTCTAGAGTGGAATGTTGCTTGGAAAATGTTCATTATTAAGTTAACTTTCAACTATTTCCTTAAAAAAAAGAGAAAGAAAATACTCTTTGTCTAGGTATCCTAATAGGTGATAATTTTGAAAGGTTGAATTAAAAAGTATGTTATTGCTATTTTGAATATGGATAAAGTAGAAAAGAACCTGGTGAACTAATTGTCTAGAGACAGATAGTTAACACTGGGGAAACAAAGGGTTTATTAACTGAAAAACACATTGAGAAAATGCTAAATGAAGTGTTTATAAGGTAGTCACTATTTACCTATTGCTATTCTAAAACATATTGGCTTAAACCAGTTATTTATCCCGGTCTCTCACTGTTCTGTGGAAGAGCTCAGCTGGGCAGTCTTGCTTGTTGGAGTCCTCCGTGTGGCTGGAGTCAGGTGCTAGTTGAGACAGGAAGGCCCCACTGCTCACACATCTCGCTCTTAAGCTGGAGCGCCTGGGGACTGGTGTTCATACATCTCTGGCATAACATGGTAGCCCTGCTCTGCGGAGAAGATCAAGACGTTGTCAGTTGGTTCCTGGGACAGCTTGTTTTCCCTCAGACTGTGCTCCTAGAGATCCACACAGGGCCTGAAAAATTTTTCTGACTTGGCTTTGAAGGTTTTGAAAGGTCACTTGTGCTTCACTCTGATGGTTGTAAGTCATGAGCACAGTTCAGGTTCAATGTGAGGTGCTTATCCGTGGCCATGAAAAGAGAAATGTGTGTGTGGTTTATTGGAGGCCCATCTTTGGATCATTTACCTATTTGCATCATTTCATTGAGTAAAATCCTATTAATGTTTGTATTATTAAGAATTGAAACTTGTCAGGAGGGAAGGAAGCAGAGGAAGGAAGATTATCTTATATGATTAGATTGATTTGTGTGTGTGTGTGTCTGTGTGTGTGTGTGTGTCTGTGTGTGTGCATGCGTGCATGCACATGCATGTGTGGACTTGACTGGCATCTCGAATCACCGTGGTAATACTTGCAGTTTGACTTCGAGTGGGTCAAGGGGAGAGGAATGTTAAGTGTCCATCTGTGCCAGGTTTTATGCTACATATTGTAAACATTTATTATCATTGTTAGGAAGCTGTAACTTTAATGATCATGCTCAAATCCTTAGTGACTTTGTCATTCATGGAAGTTAGATACTTAAGTCCGTCAGGCTTCTGCTTTATCATGTGTGTCATGTTTAAAGGCTTTTTCTCGTGGAAAGAATCACCGAGTTTTCCTTGAACATTTTCAGTGCTCATCGTAGTAGTCTAATGACATATATATTTTTTCTTTTTTTTTTCTTTTCTTTTTGTTTGAGGTGTGTTCTTGCTCTGTAGCCCAGGCTGGTCCTGAACTCACTATGGAGCCCAGGCTAGTCTTGGCCTTGTGGCAATCCTCCTGCCTCAGCTTCCCGAGTCCTGGGAATACAGGTGAGTGCTACCACTCCCAGCTTATGTGGTGCTGATGAATAGAATTTAGGGCCTTGTGCTTGCTATGCAAGCTCTTTGGCCACCGTGCCATTCCTCTAGTCCCATTACTTATTTATATTAATCAATGAGTATATTTAGAGTATAAAATTTAACATCTTCTAATTTCTTATATACTATTTGTACAACAAATAAGAAGTTAAAAATTTAACTTTTTAAAAGCATTTTTTCCCAAACATATTAATAGAAGCAATAGTTACTGGTTAAATCAAAGATTTATAATATTTAGTTAGAAATTATAAGTTTGATTTTCATATTCCAGTAAATGTTTCAAACACTTCAGAAAGTAGACAACACTCCTACATCAATTTGTTTGCCTCATTAATCAGGTCTCTTAAAACAAAACCTGACATAAAAAATGTTAATGTGGCAATGTATCATATTTCTTCATAACTGCTATTCTTACTCTACAAAATAATGTCCCATTTACCCATCTAGAGTGACCTTCCCCAATCTAACGAGTTTGTGGATACAGTTTAACGTTTCTTCTTTCCGTTACCGGTTCCTTCCCTAGCTTGGAGTTCTACAGCTGTCAATCTGAATGTTTCCCCAACGTTCAAGCACTGGAAATAAGTGGGTGATGCGATAGTACCAAAAGACATGATCGTATCCCCCCCCCCCCAGATACATAATTGTTATGTATTGATTACAAACAGATTAATAAAGAGCAATGGGAACCTTAGGAAGGGATGAGATAGAGCAGACCCTCCATAGGTAGGGTTAGGGCTCTTACAAAGGCGCTTGGGGAACACGTTTGCTCCTTCTACTCTTCTACCATGTGAGGCTGCGCACATGCTGCCGTCTGTGAGGAACAGGCCTTTATCAGACACTGAGCCTGCTGGCAGCTTATCTTACAATTTTGGTTTCTAATATTGTGAGAAAAAATTTCTATCATTTATAAATTACCCACTCTGATTTTTTTTTCACACTATGAATAGACTACCATGCCCATCCCTGCTTTAGTTTTCTTCACCGAACTTTTCATCAAGTTATAGGCTTATTTTGCTAACTTATTTAATGCCTCTATCTTTTAAGGATGCAACTTCTATCAGATAGATATCTTTTTTTCCTAATATGTTCACTGCTGTTTTCTCAGCATTTGAAATTCATGGAAGTTAAATTCTGGATCATGTTATTCATTAGTGACCATTTTGTAGACATTCTGAGTCAGTTATCGAGTCGGACACGTTTAGATTTAAGCCTGGTGTGGTCTATTACCTGGCGAATGGCTTGTATGATTGGCTTTGACCATGGTAGTAGTCTTTATTCTTCTTGATCAAGCATTCCTCCTGAATCACAATGATTCATGTCCTGTTTTTATGCAACCTGTTTACTAACAGAGGCCTTGTGTGTTGTTATGGCTTGAATCTGGACTGTTCCCCAAAAGCCTCATGTATTTGGCTGTAGTGGTATACCTATGGAACCATGTGCTGTTGAGGGGTAGCGGGGTTGGTTGGAGGAGGCGTATGCTGGAGAGACTATTTCAACGTGTTGAGATTAGAAAGTGCCCCTGGCAGAGCTTTCAAGTATGTGACTAACATGTGGGGCAGGAAATGAGAGAAGAATACCCACCCTGGATGTGGGTGACCCAACTGGCAGCTTGAGCTAAATAAGGGAAGGAAGAAGAAACATTGTTACATCATCTTCCTGGGAAAGTTCTAGCCTTCACCTTACCCTCTAGAGGTTGACTTGCTTCTCTCTTCACTTGGCTTTCTGTGCGCCGTGCAGAGAAGAGATTTTTTTTTTCCTAACTAGACCTCTTTCATGTGCTTCCACTGTTGTCAGATGCCTGCGAATGGATTGTGTGAGACCTTCTGAAACTGTGAGCTAAAATAAATCTCTACTGCCTTAAGTTGTGGATGTTGGATATAAAGTCCCAGCAATAAATGCGTAGCTAAGAAATCCGTCCTCTGTCAGTCATAGCTAAAGCTTTGCATCAATTTAGTGCTTGAAATGACAAGATTATTTTCTTATTGAACATGAATATTTGTAAAGCAATATTAAAATTTATATCACAGGATTGAAAGGATTACATGGGATAATTCGCATAAGGTGGATGAAATGGCTCCTGGCACAATTAAACTTAATATTATTCTTATAAATAGTGTTTCGTTCAGCTGTAATCTTGCTGCAAAGCCATTTGTATTTCTGCAACAAATGTATATTCAGGAGGAATTCCTTTGTCCCTTTCTAATTGATGAGGTATATTACAAGGCATGTGTTGGTACGGTTCTTGACAGTGAGCTTGTCCATTGTCCATTGTTCCTTTGGAACCAAATGTCTCCAAAAATGTGCTAAGCAAACATAAGGAATTGAAAATGAATCAATTTTAAAGCAGCCAAGAGTTATTTTTTTCTCAAATTTTCCTTCTTCTCTGCACACATTGATCCTTGACCTACACATTTTTTGTATAGGTACAAATATATGGGAAACTAATATTTACTGATCATATATTATGTACAATGGATTTTTACTATGTCTTATATTCCAACCAATAAGCAATTGCGATAAGAATTTTTTAAAAAAGGTATTCTCTCTCTTTAAAACATGCATTTTATCAATACTGAGAATCAAGGCTTAAATAGGTAAAGAGTTACTGCAAATTCATATAAGTAATAAGCGTTAGAACCAAGACTAAAATTGGCTGATTCAAATTGACTGGCCTTTTCCATTATATCATGTTCCAAGGGACACTGACATTTATGTAGAACAGGGTACAGGTTGCTTTGAACATTTTCACAGCTTCATCAATTCAATTATGCTTCTAATCCCATTCAATTCAAAGTTTATATTTAGCCTCTACTCAACTTTTATTAAGGTATCCAAATAATAACTTGTAATCACTCTAATCAGAAACCTGATGCCAGATACAAGATTCAACATAGTTGTTGAATCCAATGTAAAATTTAAAAATGTAAAACAGTTTGTTATGCTAACATATAATTATGCCAGTAATTGAAGATATGGGTCTGCAAATGGAATCACAAGTATACACATATGAAAATTAAACAGATATTATAAAATTACCACTTTAATAACTATAATATATACTCTAAGACATTTTTGCTTATGTAGATGTTTTGAACTTTTAAAGTTTATACCAATATTTAGACTAATATTATTTTATGTGTTTTAATTTATTAGTGAAATGATACTGTGTATCTTTTTTCTTATTAACTATATAATTTCGTGCACTTTGTGAACTCTTGTTCATATATTTTGTTCTTTTTATATTGTTTTTTAATTCATTAGTCAGTAGAGAATTTTCAATAATGGAGATATTAACCTTGTTGATTATATGTGTTATTAATATTTTTTATGTATTATGTCCTTTGACTTTTGACCTTGTCCAAAAAATCCATTTTTCTAGCAAACTTATTTGTAAATGTCATCACAGGAGGCAATAAAATATGATGGGAATATTGATTTAATAATAATGACATTAAGTAAATATTTATTTAACTAATAAAAGAATATTCACAGAACTATCAACCTTCTGGAAAATGTCTAATAAATGAGAAACTGAACCTTGAAGATATGACAGCAACGTTTTCCCATTGGACAAGAGTAAAACACTCTACTACAAATTAAGACATAATTTTTAGAGAAATTCAAGTTAGAAACTCAAGTTAGAATGAAGATAGAATATTTCGTGTTTTGTTTGTAGTGCTGGGGATTGAACTCAGGACCTGCACAGTTGGCTTCATCAACAGCCCTTTTCGATTACTTTTGTTTTGAGACAGGGTCTTGGTAAATCATGAAGTTTCCCAGATGGAGCTCAAACTTGTGATCCTGCTCCCTCCACCTGCCGGAGTACTGGTATTGCAGGTGTGCACTATATCCAACTAAGATAAGATTATTTATATTAAAATAGCTGAACATTCTCAAGTTAATAAGAAGAATCCTCTTGTGGGATTCCATCAAAGAGGAGAGGTTTCTTCTCTGGTACCAAAACCTGCAAGATAATCTCGGATCTTTGTGTGCATATACTCCTGGATGCTTATCTTTCTTTCGTCATTATTGGCTTAAGAATGGTAATTACTCAGTAGTTTGATTTGATCATTTCAATGAGAAAGTTGAAAGAGTTTTGGCTCTAGCACTTAATATCCATCCATGCATAAATTTACTTAAGTCTCCACCCTCTATATCCTTCTCTGGAAAATGGGAGTAAGGATGTCCATTCACAGTGCAATTGTAAAGATTAATGTGAGGTAAGATATGTGAAACTATTTTCAAGCTCTTCTATTGCTATAAATCATAAGTTGTTTGCTATGACGTCCATTTATAATATGATTTTCAAATAATGAAAACATTAATCAATTTAGTTACCTTTTACTGAGTAAATGAGGCATGGGAAGAAAAGACGGTGACCTGGGTTCTGCTTTAACAGGTCTTAAAATCTAATCATTATAATTAGCATTTATGTAATACAGTCGAGTTTACGAAGTTCTTTCACCTTCTCTACTCTTTATCCATTCATTCATTCAACCATAGAAATACAATGGTGATAAATCAGACAGAGCCCTTGACCTTATGGTTAGAGAAGAGCCAAGTGCGTGGAACAATGCAGGAAATACAGGTATTCTGAATCGGATTGCCAGGGGTGCCCTAGCAAGTACCACACACTTCACAGAAATTTATTTCCCTTCCTTTTTTGGAAGAAAGAAGTCTAAGATGAAGCATTAATGTCCTTGGTTTCTCTTAGGCCTCTCTCCTGGGCTTGTGCAATACATGCTGTCTTCTACTTGTGTTTTCATGTGGTCTTTTCTGTGTGTGTCCATGTTCAAACTCCTTATAAAGACATCTGTTGTATTGGGCCAGGGCTCAATCTAATGAACTAATTCTAGCTTAATTATCTTTTTAAAAGACAATCTCAAAAACAGACACACTCAGAAGTACTGGGCTTAGGAATTAACATGTACATTTTTGGGGAGGTGAATACAATTTGAGCCATAACAGATTCTAAAAAGAAATTCATTTGGAGGAGTGATCAGATTTAGTAATGAAAATAGAAATATAGTTAACCTATTTCTGACATATGCTAAAATAATTAACATTTTTCCTACATCTATGAGAAAAAGATGTGGTTTCCTTTTATAATTACTGCCAACTGTAATGACTTAAATACCACCTCAATGGATTATTTAGCACATTTGCTGAGCCTTTGTTAGACCACCAGGTTACCTTTAAATATTAATGTGATCTGTGCTCTTTCTTTAACAGCAACACTGTAACTTTTCTTCACCTAGATAAATTTTGGGAAAAATAAAATCAAAGCAAATATGAGTTGTTGTTGATGCCCTGCAGTTCACAGTTATGTGCTTTTTCTTACTCTCCCTGTGTTGTTTAACAGAAGGTCTCAATTTTCAAGCACATTTTGTAGCTGTGATTTTTAAAGTCACCATCTTTTTGCTGAACCCACCAGGGGCAAAGCTACAGGCTTTTCTGGAAAGATTATCACCTCTTTCCCTGGACACAGTTTGAGCTCCTGAAAAGAAGACACCCCAGAGGAGAGGTGGCCCATGAAAAGAAAGCAGAGGATGGGGAAACCTTATTAGTCTCCCTTTGGGCTCTACTTGGATCTGTGTCTACTAACTCACTCAGAGGTTAGCAGTCTGGGCTTCTTTTTCCTTGTGTGGGAGAGTTATTACTACGTGAGGCTCAGTGGGCTTTTTGATAGTAAAATGTCTTATGCACATTTTGAATGAGGTAGTTACAAGGCTGTGATACTAATAAGGTTCTTAAATGTTCACCAGCCTACGAGAACTATGACCTCAAATATCTCTGTCTCCTTCATGCGCTGCCATGCTAATGACAGCTAGCATCCTCAGGCATCAAAGGCTGAAGTCAGAGAGTCCTGTTGGAATTTTGGCGTTGAGTCTTAACTTGGTCATTGGAGGGAGGAGGTTCATGGAAGAAAAAGGCCTTGCTGTCCCATTGGAGAGCTGTTATCTGGCTACTTACCATAGATGTTGACTAGATCAGTATTAGCTAGGCAATTTTCCTGAGCTGGTTTCCACACTTGAAAGTAGGCATAACTCTTAAATGTCCTAGAAAAAGCTTAGTGACAGTGATTGCTGTGGATCGAATGGCTGTTCCTTTCCTCATGTAACCCTTCCTCACACTGCTCATTCAAGCTCTTTTTTTATTTCTAACAAATCACAGTAATTTTTTCAAATTGTCATACAAGAACTTTAAATTTAGTGCATTATTCTATATCTTAGGACTCTCTTTAAACCTTGCCACTAATTATAGAAAGTTTTATGTTCTCTTAAAGGGTTTTTAAGCATCATAAAGTAGAAAATAAATAGCAAGTCATGGATGGCACCGCTCAAAGTATGGGATAAGTGAATGATTAGAAAGATAATTGCTTTCATAGCCTGTTATAAGGTATGGAATTTTCATATTGCACTCACTGGATTTCTGTCCCTGTTGTTTGTGCTGTCATTAAACTTTTAGAAATAACTCAGTCTTTTTATTCAGACAAAAACTTATTCTCTGCTACTACAAGCTGTGTGCACTTGGGTAAGTTTTTTTAAAACTTTTTTGTTAAAATTAACTCTGTAGTCCAAGCTGGTCCTTAACTCACTACATAGCACAGACGGGCCTCAAACTCATAGCAATCCTGCCTCACCCTCCTGAGTGCTTGGATTACAGGCATGCATCACCATGCTAGGCTTTTGTGGTACTGAGGAATAGAACCCAGGGCTTTCTGCATGCTAGGAAAACACTCTAAGCCCTGTGGTGTCCTTCTAGCTCTATGTTCCTTGACTTTCGTAAGCCTCATTTTCCCATCTAAAAATTAAGAATAATAAATAAAAGAAAACATCACAGAGAGTTACAGGCTTAAGTATAAAGAATGTGCTTATAGTAATATTATGGTTTGGATCTGGAATGTTCTCCAAAAGCCTTCTGTTTGAAAGAAAATTCCATCATGGAGTTAGCTCATTGATTTTCATTCTGTTAAGAGGTGGGGTCTCATTAGAACTGGTGTTTGGAAGGGGTGACTCACTGGGTCATGACCTGGAAGGGGATAAGCTGGCTCCTCCCTTTCTTGCTCTCTGTCCTGCCACCCCATGAACAGTTTCTCTCAGCAAGACCTCTCCCACCACTGCAGACTGCTCATGAAGGGACTTTGACCTTCTGAAACTGTGAGATAATATAGACTCTTTCTCCCTTAAGTTATAGGTGTCAGGTATTTTGTCCTAAAACAAGAAAGTAACTAAGTCAAGTACCCAGCCCAGTTCTGGGAACAAATAAATGCTCAATGAAAGAGAGTTATTATTATATTCTTATTAGTATTGATTCTAACACATTATAAATTAAAAGTCCCTAAAATAATGTCTAACATAGCAGAATACTCAGCAAACAGCAGTAATGGTTATTTTTATAATTTTTCTTATCGCAAGACAACTTAGCATAACATTTCCAACTGGTCTCTGGCTTGAAAGGAGTGTAACTTGACTCAACCCTAACCTACTAACAATGCAATGAAAATGAACTTGAAATCAGCAGGTTCAATACTAGTAATTGTTTCATGTTTGCTGGCTTCCCTCTTCCCATTGACTTTTCTATGTCTACTTTATTCCTTACCTTTGGTTTCTGATTGCTCCCATCCAACCCCATGTTCATCCCTAGGTCTTGATCAACTGGCCAGCCCAATCGCTCTTCTTTATTAACTTGGAAGCTCTGTATATGTGGCTCTGCAACTGTTTTTTTAATTATTGTATCAATTTGAAAGAATTATAAAATGCCCAGCTGGTCCTTAGGGTAGAGTTTTGGGTATGAAGGACTGACACACAGCCCAGCAAACTGACGAAAGAAGATACACCTTGGATGTGGTGACCCGAACAATAAACAGGCTTGAACTGAATCAAAGGAAAGTGAGAAGAAAGACTCTAGAGCTTCTTCTCCTGGGAGTGCTTTGACCTTCACCACCATCTCTAAATATTTCTTCCCAGTAGAGACTGGCTCCTGTCTTTGCCTTGCTCTGTATACCCATCTCTACTCTGGATTTGCTCCAGTCTTTAGGTCTTCCACCTTCACCTTTGGTCATCTATCTGCAACTCAGGCTGTTCTACAATGAACATCCAGACTTTGAGTCCCAGATTGGTGCTGTTCCAGGTTCATGTCTGAGTAGCTACTGGATCGCTTGGCTTGCCCATGTAGAGATGGCTATTTTTGACTCTATATTTTGTGGGCTGACCTAATAAATTTCTTCATATACATGTTATATTTATTTATATAATTTCTATTGATTTTATTTTTCTTAGAACTCTAACTAATATGACTCCCTTTTCCTCTGATTCCCACAGACTTCTGCATATTCCATGGCTCCTGCTAGCATCCCAACCGGGAGCTTGGGCAACAACTAGCCACAGTCTGGGCTTAGTCATTGGGATACCTTAACCATCAAATTAATTTCAGATTTATTTTCTCCACATGTTTATTGAGCAAGAAATTCCACCTTAAATAGTAAATTATCTCTTTGGACGGTGCCCCTTCTACTCTACAATTGGCTTGTGAGAGGATTCTACCATCAGCTGACCTTGGCCCCTCAGCGAGAAGGCTGCTAGCTGCCTTCTACTCTTGTGGTATTAACAATCTTGTTCTTTATGACTTTGATACTCCGGCACCTATTTTTATGAAGACTGCTTTACTGGGTCTGGGCTAATGATTAGGAGAATCATTAGCCCAGTGGGTAGAGCATATTTGGCAAAAGCACCCTGGATCTTTGCCAGAATGTCTAGAAATAAGAGACCATGACTCTTGCCAAACCCTTGAGTTCCAATGCTGGCCCCTGAATACTGCCAGTTAAGGGGTTATTTAGTTCTAATTTTAATTAAAAACTTGATTATACTGTTGCTTGATACCTCCACTACTTCGTACTAGTTTAAATTCTGCAATCACAACCTAATACCAAGGACTATTTAATGTATACACATCAAGTCTCTGTTAAAATGAGATCAATAAACAAACAGGCAGCACTAACTTAATCTGTGATCTCCCTCTTCTGATGTAGAAGCTTCCCGATAGCAATTAATAAACTGTATCTCTTGGAATCTGAGATGATTTTTATTCCTTGCAGAGAGGCAGGTAGGCAGTGACTTTTAAAAAAGTGCTCACACACACACACACACACACACACACACACAGAGAGAGAGAGAGAGAGAGAGAGAGAGAGAGAGAGAGAGAGAGAGAGTAAAAACAACCCCAGATTTATTTCAGGATTGTTTCGTCAAGTGAAAAGGCTGCCTTTCAGCTGCCTCGACGCTTTCTGAAACCTTTCAAGCTACAAGGAGAGTGATTTTGGTTTGTGTGGCTAACACACTACAGTGGATGATTGGTTTCATTAGCCAGGGAGGAGTGATAATATGCTGCAATACTTCTCCAGTTATTGGGCACTTTATGTTAATAACTCATGATGGCTTGAGTGTTTAGGTGTATGTTTCAAACTCGGTGTAAAATACCATGCCATTAAGAATTTAAACACATTCTAATTTAATTATGGCCAAGAGCTGGGTCCAAGTCATCCCATGTTTTTGTTGGCTAGTTTTAATATTGCAAATTTTGAATAAAGAAAGATTTATTTTCTTTACTCTTTGCTCTTTTTATTCTGGATTGCCAGGAACATTAATCATTTTAAGGGCACACATTTAGAAAATGAAGTACAATTGAGCTTATGGAAAATTCTATTTTTGTTCAATAGAATTTTATTTTCCAGTTTAAGCTGTGCCATGCCCAAAATATATTGCTTGTTCACACATTCTTTTTACCTTCTTATTGTCCTTAAATGACTTTTCCATTCCTTAAATGACTATTGTTGAGACAGTCATCTTACCATAGCCTACTATGGAGGGACGGCTAATCTACCAGTTGAAAATTTTATCAAAGAGATTATTATATGATTGCTATCCGAGTCAAGCTGGGATGTAACAAATTGTGATGTTTTCCTGGGTCTTGGTCTTTGGTGCTTTTTTGTAGTATCTTAATCAGTGAACTGTAAGGTGGTATGTGTGTGAATATGCAATCTGGGATAGGACAAATGGTAATAAATTATATTTGGGTTCATATGTGAAGGAAATCATGGAGACTATTTTCTAACCTAACCTCGAGTTCCAACATCCTTCAATACCCTTTTCTGCCTAACTTCTTATTACGGCCTTTGGTAAGCAATTTAACTGGACCTAAATTACATAAAATATATTTTTTTAAAAAATGGGGAAGAGATACCTTTAAATATGAACATCTTAACTTTGTCCACTCCAATTCTTTAACTTCTAGGAATGAGCTCAATTATCAATGACATCTGGAGAACTGATGAAAGATGTGCATCTAGTGACAATGATTATCTTTTATACTTGATATCACCATTTTAGAATGCAACCTCATTGTCCTCTGCCACCTCCAGCTATAAAGACCTTTTAATCCCCAGGCATAGTGGGCAATAGGCTCCCAAACCGGACATCCTGGGTCTCTGAGTCCTTTACAATTTCGTTTGCTGAGAAAGAATGAAATGATGGACCACTGGGTTGGGAAAATGTATCCCAACAATTTTGTATTCTAAATATTTAATTAGAAAATACATAAATTTATTTTGGAAAAAGGATATCAACGTCAGTTTTAAACTAGGGTATAAATCTACAAAATTACAAATTGGTGAAGATTAGGAGAACAAAAGTATTATAAAGATTTAGATCTGGAATTGGGGGAGAAAGAAATGAGCTTCTTGGATTTACAGTGATACCTATATAAAAATATGCGAGGTTTTTAGGACTTTCTCCTTCCTTGTTCTCAGTGGTAATTCTCCATTTTGAGAAGATGTACGGGTAAAACCTCCATGCCTCAGGGACGAAGTACCCCATGTTTATAGTTCATTTTGTTCCTTCAATTCAGACTTTCCCTTTGCCTTGCCTGACAAAAGGGGATCAGAGCTGAGCACTGATGTATTGCAAGCCCCCTGAGACTGTTGGAAAGACTTATTATGTTATATCAAATTATCTTAACAAAATCCAGAAATAATATAAGGAACCACTCAATTTATGCTTAAAATTTATTTATTGACACATTTGGTCGTAAGAGACCTTCAAAGGCAGGAGTTGTGAGTTGGTACCTGGTATGAAACAAGCTTACAACCCATGAATAAATGAACTAAGAAATGACTTGGACTTAAGGAAATGGTACATGAACCTGGCAGAATTGCCTACATCTAAGTAACCATGCTGGGTGGACTGACGTCAGTGCACACAAGTCTTGCGGGACAGAACCACAGTCAGCCAAGCCATCCCCTTAGAGGAGACCAAACACAATCTATTCACACATTAGCTAATTGTATTCACAACTTGTAGGATATTTTATATATTTTTTCTTGTTAACCACTTATTATATTTGTCCATGTAGCTTCAAAGCCATCTTATTTCCTATTTTAATAGGTAATTGCTATTCTGTTGCGCTCTTATAGGATGATTTTCTTTAACTCTATATCCTGAGAAATTACTGATATGCTTGTGGAACAAAGGGAAATGGACACTGACGTGACTCTTGCTGTCAGTTGCCTTACTGTGATCAAAAAACTATACCAGATTTATGCAGTGAGCACAGGGGCGTGAACCAATTTTCAATTCAACTTTACCAACACACACTCTCTCAGAAGCCACTTTCAAAATGCTACCTCCCACACTGCACACGCCCCTTACCACAAACACCCACAGCCATTTCCTGAGGCTTGCCTCTGTAGGACACCAAAACATTCAGGGGAAAAGCAAAATGCTCCAAATGTTTCCCAGATGTTTGAATGTGTAGCATAATTAGGCATTGAAATGATTGGAGTATTCACTTTTTCTACTAGATGTTTGGCAACATGCAAAAACAGCCTTAATATAGTAAGTCAATCTTTTCCCCCAAATAGACAAAAATTTATATTTAATGAACACATACTATGTATACTAAGTATAGTACTAAGGACTCTAGAATGTACAGGTTCAGTAAGTCATGGAGCCGATATAAAAGAAGTGATGATTTTATGAAAAATATGGTATTGCCTATTGGGGGCAAGCATCCTAAAGAAAATACCCATACTTCCAATGTGAGGAGATTATATTTGTCATACAACTCTTAAATATGCCAATTTAGTATAAACATTACATTCTACTCAGTGTGCCAATTATCTAACAAAACATTCTTTTTAAAAAATACACATGTTAGAGGACAGAATGTGGAATCCAGGAAGAAGCAAGTCTAGGTTCCTGCAGAGAAGGCAGGACAAGAATGAGCTATGGTTTCCTCAGGAACTTCTCTTTCTTCCTTGAAACTATGGGACTATAAATTTTTGCCATGCTGAGGTGGGCTCATCTTGAAGAGATACAGAAAAAAGTGTTTCCCACCACATCTCCCTGGGAGGATTGTCTTTCTAAGCTTTAATTGTTCCAGTCACACAATTTAAGTAGAAGAGGCTGACCTAGAGTCAACTAGTCAATCAATATTTATTCAGCCCCACCATGCACAGATACAGGACACCCTATCCCGTATCTATCCTTTACCCCATTTTGTATCTATTCTGTGTTTACTGTGCAGATTTGTGGCTTCCACTGTGAAGAGATGTAACATGTTTCTGACCCTTGAACTTGTGCTGGACTTCTGGCTGGGTTTGATTAGAAAATCGGTTGAAGTTTCAACATGCCAGTCTTAGGCTGACTGTGGAACTTGTTATCACACTGAGACTAAACCTGGGCCACCATATGCTACTGTCACCCCAGATAACAATAAGACTGCTACCAGATTTGTGACTGAGGCTCTTCCAGATGAGTCACTTATCCAGCCTGCCTGCCACCTGACCATAGACACATAATCAAGCCAAGAAGAAGCCATCCATGTCTGCCCTCGGTCAGCTAAACAGCTTGACTGGGCAATGACAAAGACTTACTGTTTTTAAATAATGAGCTTTGAGGTAGTTAGTTTACGACTCAACAATAATAGACGTAAGTCTAATAGTGCCTGGTCATGTGATCCTGGCTTTACTCTGAAATTCATAGTTAAATATTTTCTAAGTCTCTCTGTCCTGAACAGCGGGAAATGTCTGGCATACGTTCATTCTGGCTTAGCCAGCCTAGATTTCTGCTAATCCCAGAGAAAGCTTTCGAACGCGCAATGCCTGGGGCACTCACATGGGTGTGGGCCTAGGGTGTTGTCTCTCAGAGAGAGGCTCAGAGGAAGGTGCGGCGAACAGCAGGGAAGAAGATGGAGCCAGACGTTGCACAGCCTCTATTAGTCTGGTTCAGTGGAGCTCTCACCTCTGGATCCCTCCTGGACACCAACAGGCTTAGCACTCGAGATTAGTTTGCTATGGACTGAATTCATGTATCAAAGCCCTTATGCAGATTACGCTGCTATTTAGAGATCAAACCTCTGGGTGGCAATTAAGCTAGGATTAGTGCCTTTAAAAGAAAAGAAACTAGAGAGCTTTTCCTTGCCCCTCTCACCACGTGAGTATGTAGTGAGAAGGTAGCACGGAAGGCGAGACCTCCCCAGACCCTGTTCATGCTGCCACTCAGACCTCAGCCTCCAGCCTCCCGACTGTGAGAATGCGCAATTCTTTAGTGTACGCTACCCAGCGTTGTAGAATTTTGTTACGGCAGCCAAAGCAGACTCATACATTGCTATTTCAGATTGCATGTTTGGCATTGCTTCAGGGAAAATAATTTGAAATATTAGGTACAGTTCTCACCCCCGATGCCTTGTCAATGTGAAGATATAGCAAACAAGTAAGTGCCTATGGGGAGGTCACGTGGCTATCCCAGGGAGTAGCTTCTGGCAGAGGGGAACTCTCTGGCAGAGGTCAGAGGCAGCTTTCCTCTCTTCCGTTCCAGGGAAGTGTGCATTCTTCTATAGAAAGAGAGTAATAGCACTCTTATGTGGAAGCTTTGTGGTCCATGCAGATTTACAAAATTTATACAGTTCCCTTCTTTGGGTTTTAAACAGACTATGTTAAGTAAACCCAACTGCTGGCTGCTGGTGTCCTCTTCCTGCACACTAGTAGCTACTGTTGGTTCTGCGATTGAAAATTACGAAAAATGAAGGGTAGGCAAGGTCACCGTGTATGTATAGAACAGAATTGGAAAGATGAGAATCATAGCTAGAATGTGTGTTGAGCACAGTTCCAAGTGCCTACATAAAATCACGAAGATTAGTCCTCAGGTACAAATTTTAAGGGTGGACAAACAGTTGTGCTCTTAATGACCCCTCCCCCACTTGGCAAATGAAGAATTCTGATAAAGAATTATAAATCTCTCACATAAATTTGCTGAGAACATGAAGGAGGATCTTTTACTCCAGGGTGGGTGTTACAGATCAAATTTGAAATGTCCCTCAAAACTCACATGGTAAAGCTGCCAAATGATGGACCTTTGGGAAATGATTGACTCTACCGTCCTCAAGTGGATTAATTCATAGAAAAGATCATGATTTGGTGGTGACAGAAATGGGAATTGGGGCCAAACTGAAATAAGTGGATCACAGGGGCATGACCTTGGAGAACCCCTAGACTCTTCCTGGCAGGTACTTTCCCTGTCTTTGTTTCTGGCAACCACGAGGCAAGTAGCTTTTATTTGCTGCACCATTTTGCAATGTTTCTGCCCTGCCAAGGCCTATGTGTAAGGGAACAAACCATTCACGGACTGAATTCTTTTAAACATGGAACCAAGGTAAATCATTCTTCCTTAAATCTGTTTTTCTTAGGTATTTTGTCAAAACACTGGAGAACCAACACAGTGGGCCAACTTTTTCTATAAATACTAGGTAGTAAATATTTTCAACTCTTGTATCTTTAGGTATTCCAAGTGCTCAACTCTGGCATTATGTAAAAGTGGCCATCCACAATCCTCACATTAATGAGTAAAGCTGCACTCCTAAAGGATTCCGTTTCAAAAGAACTGGCTGGTCTGTGGGCTATAGTTTTGCCAAGGACTGTTCCATTCAGTTAAATGAATCAATGTTTATAAGTTGCTTTAAACGGGGCTTGGACTATCGTAATCTCTTTTGAGCTGCTGGCCAGTGGTGCTTTTTGTTGAGCATGGACCTAGGCATATAGGCCTGTGCACTAAAGAGAGTTGAGTGAATTGAAACTCAGTCAAACAGAAAGAGCAAGGGTTAGGTGGGGGAAGGTGTACACAGCCCTGAAACTTGGTAGAGAATTGCTTTAAAGAATGTGATTCTCTTATAGTATCATAAACTTAACAGGGCATGTTCCATTATGGAATAGGCCATTCTCCTTTCTTGTCTTCTTTAGCTTATGAAACAATAATCAGTAGTTATTATACATGTTCTACTTTCATATGCTACCATGATATCCTGTCTTTCATAGCATTCAATAGAATTATGAGGCTGTCATTGTGATAAGACACAATACCATTTTGCTATGCCTCAAGGTAAAGTGCCTTCCTGAGTAATCCTGACTAAATGTCCATGCTAACAGCACTCTTACGTGATTCACAAATCTTTTCACTCAGTGTTGGTTGCATTGGCTTTTCCATGGCTATATTAACTTTGTGCAGGTATGTGAAAACATTTGAGCATGACGAATTGTTTCTCCAAGAGTCAAAAGGCAAATGATGAAAGAATTGGATAGAAAACATGTTAACAAGATATTTTATATTAGCTTCAAGGAGCTAGATCAATTATCATGATGTGTTACATGTTCAGAAGTCAGGAAATTCTAAATTATGGTTCCCAGTGTGAACATAACTCAGCCCCTTTGCACATGCAATATTTTATATGACTCTATATGGTGTTAACTTTAATGCTTTAACATCTATGCCTAATGTGGCAACTATAAATTTGAATTTCTTGACTTCTGGGTTATAACATTTAACCATACAGCTGCATAGTTTATTCAAATATTTCTTGATGCAATATTTTGCAAAATAAATCTATATGGATGGGCCTGGTCTGTTTTATTATCATTCAAGGAAAAAATGTGAAAGAATATATTTTGCACTGTTCTGAACAATAGTCACTTTCTGATGATTACTACACCAAATTACATCTAGTGGAAGAAGGATTTTCTGTATTTTGTTGTGCCATTTATTTTAAGAGAGTTGGTCACCCTAGAGATGGTGTGGAAAATGTAAGACCAGCTCAGAGCTTAATTCCAGGTTGCGCTCTTCACAATGTAATAACTGTAAATGAAATTCCCATGACTTCAGATCTAACATGGCATCAGATAGAGATTTATGAAGGAAAAATTCCATGTCAGGGTTATAACCAATTTTTCCCATTAAGGAACTGCTACCAGGGAACTTATTCTTTCTAGATGTATTTCTTTGCTACTGTATGAATATTGCTTCAGGCAAACAAATTTCTTTATTTTTAGAGAAATCCAACTTCTTATTCTCTATTCCCGTACAACTGAGTTCTACAACTTTCTCTGGTTTTAGCCAACAGAGCTGTCCTGGACTCTGCCGGGAAGAAGCCAGAAGAGCCAGGAGGAAGTCTGTGCTCTAAATTACTTGGCTGTTGTGACTGGCCCCCAATTCCTTACTTTGGGGCCAGCTACTCACCCTATTCCCACTTGCATGTAGGTACAATGAATAGGAATTATATTTAATAAATTAGATTTATTCAATCTGAATGTTGCTCATAGTTATCTTTTTACTTCAAATTATTCTTTTTATTAGTATTTATTATTTTTATTAGTGTGTAATTTTGGTGGATTGGCACATATACAGATTGCATCTTAATCACTTTTACTTCTCCTTCCTGCTCCCCTTTCTTTTGTTTTCCCCTCATTTCTTTCCCTCTCCACAAATCTATTCCTTATTTTCTACCAGTGGCTCCCCGCCCGCCCCCCCCCCCCGCCAGTTATGTTGTTTTATTTACTTATACTTTGGCTTTCTCATGTTACAGAAACCAGGAAATATTTGACCTATAATAGTCTTGAGGTACACCCCTTTTCCTTCAAATGACTCAAATTTATTTTTATGGCAGAGTAGCACTCCATGTGTATATAGGTCATATATTCGTTACCTATTCATCTGTTGATGGACATACTGGCTGCTCCCAAAATTTAGTTATTATGAGCAGTGCTGCTATAAACATGAGTAAGCAAGTGTCACTGCAGTATTATGTATCTAACTCTTTGAGAAGTCAACTTTTTAACTCCCAACAGCCATCCTAACAGTTTCATATGTGGCCACCAATAACCATACTTTTAACATTAGGATACAAAAGTTTGCAAGGGGATTAATGAAAGAAAATAGGTTGTGCACAAACTAACCAGAAGAAAGCTGGAATCTCTGTACCAACATCAAAGCAGATGTGAAGGTAAAAAGTATCGCTGGAAATGGTGAGGACAATTAACAATGCTAAGGGAATAATTGAAGAGAAAGGTAATAATAATAACACCGATTGAAGAGAAAGGCAACAAAAATTTTATAAACCTACTAACATAATTAGAAAATTATATAAAGCAAAATCTAGCTGAAGTAAAAAGAGATACTGAAATAGGTCTAACCGTAATTGGATTCATTAGAAAAAACATCCGAAATTGTTAGAAGTAGCAATTATTGTAATACAGCTTACTCTAATACAACATTTACAGTCTTCAGATAAAAATATGCAATGGTATAGAAAAGTCTAACAACGTTATTTACTGGATTTTGACTTAATTGGCACATGTAAAATTCAACATATGTACAATTCAAAAGTCTTTCAAGTACTTATGAGGCATTGATCTACCAATACCAGCCATTTGCTGAATCATAAAACAAGTCTAAACAAGTTTGCAATGATTGAAGCTGTGTCTGCTATATTCTCCAAACATATTGGATTAAGGTAGTAATAAGTATGAAAAGATAACTAGAAAACCTTCAAAGATTTGAAAATTAATCAACACACTGCTAAATAACCCATGGAGGAAAGAAATCACAATGAAATCTGAAAACTTCTTTTTAGTGGAATGCTAATGAAAATATAACATAAAACTTTTGGGATAACATGAAAAGAGATTTGATATGTGTTACACTCTCTTTCTTCCAATCTGTCTCAATGTTTAGGAAATAGGAAGAAAGGCCCCTTAGAAGAGGACACGACCAAGAAGAGAAAGGCTGACAATCAAAAGGACTTTCGCTCGGGCAGCTTAAAAAAGAAGAGCCAAAGAGCACATTGAAAGTAGAGGAAGTAGAAAAAAGGTGTGCCCCTTAATCACGGTCTGTCAGCCTGACTGGGTTAAGAAATACCTGGGTGATCGGCAAAGCTCTTTACTGGGTTGGCCTAGGTGAGTCACAGAGGCATGATCTTCAGGGCTAGCTAAGATCTGGGTTCCTTTCTCTCAGGCTTTGACCCCCCGCTTTGCTTACCAGCCACCACGATCTAACCATCTCCCCCCACCACCCCCTTCGGCTGCTGTGATGTTTCAGCTCTACAGCCAGCAAACTATGGACGGAATTTCCCGAAACTGGAAGCCAACTTAAACCTTCTTCTCCTTTAAATTGTGGGTGTTGTGTACTATGTCTCAGTGACAGGAAAGGTGACTAATACCAAAGATATAAAGATAAAATCAGAAACCAGTGAAATATATAAAAAATCGATTAAAACACCAAAACTTCATTCTTTGGAAATGCTAAGATACTCCCAGGAAACCAACAAAGGGAGTAAACACCAATTGCCAACAGGAGTGAAGTATGGAGACATCCAAGAGATCTTATAGCTACTATTATTTTATTGTTAATCATGATGGATGAAAATGGGATGATATTGTCACAAAGACAGCATTAGGACAGAAACAAAAGTTTTCCAGAAGGTACAGAAGCAAATTCTTCCTGTTTTCTAAGCATTGAGAGAGAGTAGGGAAGAAGGAAAACAAATATATCAAAGAACTGCTGCATGGTAAGTAAGAGGAGTATCAAGGACCCAAAGGTGATATTAGGTACCTGTAGAGGGGGCTGCTCAGCGCCTTCAATTTGTCTTCCCTGTGAATTGCCTTTAGGACACAGGAATGAGCCCCCAACAATGAAATCTATATGAAGCATGACTGAAACACACAGTGCATGTTTAAGTTCAAAACAATTTATTACAATAGGAAACACATCGTCATTAATCCTCCTCAAAATACTCCCTCCGGCTTCAAATATACTTCTTGCCACTTCCTGAAGCAGTTCTGAAAGTCCTTTTGTGTCATTATAAGCTGTGATCAGAAATACAGTGAATGCTCCTGCCGAGTCTCATTTAGTGGAAAGGCAGGATTATTAAAACACTAAGTTGTGTCCTCATCCACTTCATTGGCTGCATCTGGAACCATGCGATTTCTGGTCCTTCTGAAAGATAAAATGACCCAAAAGGTGAGGATTTAGAATCAGTTAGGACGTCAAGGCAGAATGTCTAATGGCACTCACAAATGGGGACTTCAAAACTGCTTCAGAAAGTGACAAGAAAGATGGAATGGATGTGTCAGAAGGGAGGGAGAGTGTTTGGAGGGTGATTAGTGTTGATGTGTTTATTGTGATAATACATTAAAAATTTGAGATTGACGGTATGAGGTTGACTGGATTTTGTGATCACTTCTCATTCATAGCTCTAACACTCTGTCCAAGGCTCTTAAAAATGTAGAATTGGAAATTGAGAACCACATCAATGGCAAATGATACTCGTAAGCTGACCATCAGCAATAGTAGATAAACTAGAGCAGTTAATCAACTTTCATAGGAACCTCTAAAGACTTTTTTTTTCATAGTGGTTCCCACTCCTATGAAGTTTTAATACCATTGATTTATTATGTGTTTTTCTGCATGTGTATATACATGCTTTATCTATGAATCATTTTTTTTGTCTCTTTTTCCAGAATTTTTTTGTTTGCCCCCTTAGGGCAAGAACACCCCTACTGAAAATTTATTTTTTTGAGACAAAATAAAATAATTCCCGTTTCCCAAGTTTTCTTAGCCTTATTCAACTTTTTTGTTGATTTTGTGAGATGCTGCATTATCTTTTGCTTACATTTGTGTTCTGTTGCTTGTAACCAAATAATCTAAAATGAAAAACAAAAATGTCAGTTAATTAAGACTCTAAAGAAAGCCCAACATGTTCACAAGGACCATAGGATTACCTTGGAGACTTTCTATGATGATGGTTTTTAACAGATATATTTGACATATTTCATATCAGCACCTGTTGTTTTTGAACAATAAAAAGGCAGATACTGGTGTTTTAATATGGGTTACAGTCATTTCAAATACTATATTTTTATCGACGTTATAGGAGAGGCAACAGGAAATTGTTTTGAATGATGAAAAATACCTCTGTGTCTGAATAATTTGGATATGAAATCTATTTTTATTCTCACTTTATACACATGTAGTAACCATTCTCCAAAATGCTGAGCAAGTAGAACTGATGTCTGAATTTAATTTTGTGTGAAAATTTGAATGTGGTAGAAATAGAGAATTAGAAAAATCTTGTCCAATCTCATGCAATATTATACAACACTACCAAAACAAAATTGAATTTAAGATAGGATCTTTTTATGAAAAGCTTATTGTACATACGTTTAAATATGTTTTGAGGTCTCTGATAGGAGTCAAGTTATGAATTTTAGATTGGATTTTTTTCTTGACAATTGGTGTATATGTGTGTGCTTTTACTAATAGTGGAAATTAAATACCTTCTAATAGTCTTTCTACTGAATGTGGTTGTGGATAGACTGACTCTTATTCTATTTTTACTCTAATTTTTAATAGATTTGATGAAACTTTATGACTACTTTTTTCCTGTTTCTAGCACATATATTGTTTTCTAAACTGCTTCCATGTTTTTAAAAAATTACATCTTGAAATATTTAGAATATTGTCTCATTATTCTTGGTTTTCAAGTACTTTTTTGTTTCAGGTGCTTCTGTACATTATAGTTTTGATATAGGACATACTGTTTGCTCTAATGTGTAATTGCTAACAGTCATAAACTCAGAAATAAAACTGAACATCTCTCCACCATGTTGCTGGTTTTGTAAAACTTTTATTAACTTAATAAAAGATTATTTTCTTCAATGAAACAAATGAATACCAATTTTTATTAACATATACAATGAAATAAGACTATATTTTCCTTTGAAGGAGACAGCCAATTTCAAAAATAAGTTTGAATAATGCAACAGTTTAAAATCAAAGCCTCTGTTGATTATGAGTTTTCTTAGACATGAAGCATCTCATTAGTAGATATCTGTGTGTCTGTATCTATGCTGATATTCATATCTATATTAGCTTATTTAGATCTCCTAACATATACAATATGTAATATGCAATATATAGCACATTATATATAATATGTATATACATGTGTTAACTCTAACTTTATCTCAGAACAATGCTAAAAAGTTCTAATTCTATATCTTCCAAGGTTTATTTCCAGAAAGTAATCTGTACAGATTTTGCCTGTAAATAAATATCAGGAGACTAACAGAATGGTAGAAAATATGTTAGAAGATATATTCAAGAAATCAGAGGTAGATTCATAGGTCCTAAACCTAAGCTGTTTCCATTTACATATTTTTGAAAAGTTTAAAAATATTAAGAAGTATAAAAGATTTATGAAGATTTATTAAAACTTGAGTATTGAATGGATATATGTGAACTGAAGCATATCAGTGTTCATTTCTTATTTGCTGGATGATTAATGAATTGATTAATAAGCATGGATTCAGATTATGGGTTGTTTCTTGATGTCTTTGTAAAGCCAGAAAATTAACCAGGTTGGCCTCTTTTTCTGATATGCTTTACGTGCTCATGGACTCGATACTGCAGAGAAATTTCAGCTGGGGAAGGATATCCATGGTTGTGTAGGTGACTGTGTCTAAATATTGGGTATTCTCTTTATGGATGTCTTGCGTTGGTTCCCATACCGGCAGAGCTAATGACCAAGGCACGTGTGGTCTGTGGGCTCAGCAGCTGCAGTTCATGCCCACGGCAGCTGTCAGCTGAGGGTCCAGGGGATTTCTCATCACAAAGTGATCAGATGATTTCATCACGGAGAGGAGGTTGGACATTTGTCCACTTCCTGGGCAAGGAAGAGCTCTGCTCTGGGTTGGATGTAATCAGGCACCCTCTCCTAAGCAAATTGCACTTGGTCCTCCAGTGGCTTTGAGTTGGTGTCCATTTGCATTCATCAGCACGTTGATAGGGGAGAAGCCCGGGGGAAGGGGCCGGCATTTCCAATTGAACACGGCAAAGTTGTCGTCTCAGTTACTTATTCCATGTTCCACATTCGCATCCACATTACTCAAAGTCCACAGTTGGTGGAAGGAAAGATTTATTTTAGCTCACAGCTTCAGAAAGTCTCTGCGCATTCACGGGCAGTTGGCAATGATGGAAGCACATGGTGGAGACCTAGCAGGAAGAAAAGTTGTTCATGACATCACAGTAGGAAGCGGAGCAAATGAGAAAGAACGGTACACCTTTCCAGGTCATGTCCCAGACACCCACCCCTTCTGGGTCGATCCCAGGTATCCACCTCTTTCAGGTCAGGCTCTAAGACCCATCCCTTCCAGCCAGGCTTTATTGCTTAACAGCACGTGGAATCCACAGATATTCTACAACACCCAAATACCCGAGACTTTTGGGGGACATTTCAGATCCAAACCATTATAATAGTCTTCTGTGAAGCATATAAACCATTTTCATATTTATGCCATAGAACAAGTTACAGGATTCTGAAGCAGTGGGCATGACAAGATGGAGAAATTGGGAGGGGGGCTATGACTATGCCGGTATCTGAATAAGAATTGTCAGATAGGCAAATTCATGTCAATGGAAGAAAAGCTGCAATGATAGGCGTGTGTCCTGGACTTCCATCGGAATCCCTCAGAGAATGGAAGCCTTGCCTCCTTCCTGTATTGTCTTTTCTGTTCTGTCTTTATGTGTATTTAAATCAATAATGTTACACAACACCTCCACCCAGGTAGTCTCAGAGCTGGTTCCTGCTGTGAGCCATAGAGAAGAGCAATTTGTGCGCTTAGTGGAATGTGCAGGCAGGAGATTCTTACATATCGAAAACTTTTGTGGCAAGGTGAAATAGCATAAAATTGAGTTAACTGACATGACATGGGTAACCAGGGACACACTTTGAGTGGAAGATCTATGAGGGTAGGCACTTTGGACTTTTACTGCTCTATTTCCAGCACCTAGAACAGCACAGGATTCCTAACAGGCTCACAGATTGCTGAGCGAATGAGTCGATTCACGCAGGAAGGAAGGTGAGGTGGCTTGTACGGTAGCTGAGAGGGTGAATGCTGAAATTTCAGTCATCGATCTGCCCCTTGCTCTGAGTCAATGGGCTGATTTCTTACTCTCCAAATCTCGGTGTTCTCATCTGTGAAGTGAGATTAACATGAACATCTGATTTGTAGCACTGTTCGGAGAATGAAGGGAGATCACATAGAAACGGTGATAAACACAGTGCCAGGTTTATAACAGGAATTCAGTGTAGGTGAGCTACTCTTGGTATTATTGGCTAGAATGACAAAGAGGCTGATTTTATTTGAAGTTGAAACCAGTGGATTAAAGGAAGAGCTGTCATCTACTCGCAGCTCTGTCACCAGTACAGTGGTGAGTTCCTTTCTCTGGATCTCCAATTTTTCATTTAAACAGGGAAGTTGTTGGAGAAGGTGGCCTCTGAGATTTACCTAGGTTTTTCATTTTCAGATGGGTTTGCAAAATCCAATACCCACAGGGGACCAGACAAGTCTGCTGTACCGTACCGTGAATAAGAAAAACTTGACTCGGTGTCAGGGACAATTCAGAAGCACAAAGGTTCAGTAACCTAGGCACACTGCTAAGCGTTACCAAAGGGAACATGTACTCACATTCTACGTCCTGTAAACATTTCAGAGATGCCAGACATCCACATTTTATAAAAATCGGTACAATTTCTGAAATCTAGTAACTGCTAGTTTTTTTGTTAATTTGTTTAAATGTTATTTGGGCCACTGCTGCATTAATCAAGCAAAATTCATGCATAAACTGTAGGTTTGCTGCTCCGGTTTGTTGCAGGGGCATTTAGAAGCAAGATTTAACAAAACCAGAATCTCTCATTCTCTATCGGTTCATTTGTTGATATTACAACTGATAACCACAGACTGGGCAATTTACACACCCCAAAAAAGAGGTTTATTTAGTTGATGTTTTTGAAGATGCGGAATCCAGGAGCACAGGGCGGCATGTGATGATCACCTCCATGCTGCATCAGACACGGTGGCGAACAGAGAAGCATGTGCGGAAAGAACCCAGCCCTGTCTACCCCCGGCCCAGAGGCTCCGTGCAGCCCTGGACAGCTGAAAATGCAGCCCCATAGACTGTAATAAACTTCTAACATTATTATGTAATGTTAGCTGTACTGTTCATGACTTGATCTTGAGGCTTTTGAGTTCAGAGTTTTTGGGTGAATAACTGAATGCTGTGGAACCGACAGAGCGCAGAGCGAATGACTGACTCCATTTTCCTTGCCTTCCACACACAATCTGTGAAATCAAAACCTGCGTATATCAGGCGTAATATGCACTTGTGCAACATGGAGATGAAAACACACTGATTAACAATGATGGCATTTTAATCTCTCCACATATGTTTATTAACATGTGTTTATGTGTGCATTATTATTAAGCACTTATAAGTTTTTTCTTATTTAATTACTAAACTTGGGCTTGTGTTATTTGCAATATTATAGGATATATATATATATATATATATATATATATGTATATATATGAGTATATAAAAAAGAAGCTTCATTACTTTTATATTTTACCTGCAATCCAAGACAACCCCTCTTCTCTCAGTGTGAGCCAGGCAAACCAGGAGGTTGGACACCCATGCATTAGTCTAATACTTCATGAATACTTAAAAGACAAAGTTCCAATTAACTCCAAAATATCCCACTTCTCAAATACTATGATTTTTGAGAATTAAGTTTCTATACCAATAATTCTGAGGATACATCTAACCTACACTACTCATTGACCTTGGAATGTAGTGATATTTTTCCTGTGCTTTGCTTAATAAATGTTTCTAGGGTTTGATGACTTCGCGTCTACTAGCATAAACAGTTCCCTTCAGATAGCGAGAAGACAAAAATTTAATCCTATTTCTAATTTATTCAGAAATGCTAAGTTTCTTCTGTTAGCTCATATTCTGAACCTCTTAAGGCTGTTTAAGTTGCATTAGGTATTGAGACAGCTTGGATGCCTTGGGGACATTTAAAGCCAACCTCCATGAGTTTTTATGGATACATTAAAACTATCTCTAAGTAGAGGGTTCTCAATCTGGGAAAAGGGATGAAATCTCAGTGTTTCAAAGATGGAGGAAGATGTTATATGAAGAAGCCTCCACACTCCACACCCACTGTCTTTGATATGTCTTTTGCAGGATGGAAGCAGGAGACATGGGGTTGCCCACATTATCCAGAATCACAGTTGTAGAGCTTGAGGTCTTGAAAAGTCATCAAATCCCACTGAGCTTATCAGTCTAGCCTGGGCTGAACAAGAATTGTGTGAAACCTTGGCTAATGGGCTGTTCAGAACGCCCTTCTGGATGGGTGACAGTCAATTTCTACAGATGAAAAATTCATCCTCACTCAACTGACTGGCTTCATGAAGGCATCACCAGGAATCAAACTGAGCATGATAAGCCTTCAGATCATCCAGCAGGTGACCAAATCAATTGATTTTTTTAACTGCAGCTTTTTTTTTGGCATCGTAAAAATACAACCTAAATAAAGCATTAGCCTCTAGAATGTGTTTAAATTGAATTTTTGGATACTTTGGCCAGTGCCCAGTTTTAAATAAGTTCTGATATAAATGTATCTAATCTCTAGTCAAAGAATCTTAGTCTAGGAAAGATTCCCGTTAATGATACTTCAGACATCCATTAAATCTGGACATTAATTTTATGGAAATTCTCCAATCTATCTCCATTAGAATTTTTTCTCAGCAAAATTAGTAATAAAAGCTTTTAATAAATGTCATAAATATCTACGTTCAATCACACTATTACTCAAATTAAAGCCAGACCAAATAGAAAATAGTTACCTCTGCTAAAAGTCATGACCTTCAGAAAACATTTTGAAGAAAGAAATTATATGCTCTGTTATTACTTAACATGCATTCGCTAAAAAGAATAATTAGCTAGTTGGAGCAAATCATTAGTTATTTGACCATAATGTGAACCCCCTTGTTTTGCATTGGACTCCTTGTGGTTCAAAATAAGCTCTGGTCTGCCCAGAGTATACAAACAGGCTGTGTTGCTGGACAGGTCAAAGTTTAAGTTCTGTATGTTTTTGACTGTTTCTGAGATCCTGAGGAAATTATTTATATTACTTGAATCTTTCCTTTATTATCTTTAAAATGGGTTACTCATAGCTAATAGGAGTGAGGCGAAACTCCATTAAGATTTTTGTATGCAAATGCTTAGTACTGTACTTGACCTGTAGATGGTGCTAACGAAGCGGCAGCCATTACTGTTAGTAGTGGGATTGAGGAGCTAGGTGTACAGGTTTGCAGAGAACGGTAAGTGCTGGCTTTTATTCTTATCGCCCCATTTGAGCAAATACCGACTTCTGTGCTTCTTTGGTCCTTTCTTTCCCATAGTTTTGGTAACCGACTAGGCCAGAAGTGATGGTGGGAAAGAAATGTGTTTATTTTCCCGTCCTTTTCTTCCCATCTAATGCTTTGGAGTATGGCAATAATTACAGTCTAATATTTGCCCAATTGACCTGCCCTATAAAACCACATGAGGGCAAACCTAGTACTTAAAAAAATGTGGGTGGTAGAAGTTTACTGGAAAAGTGGAAAGACAGGATGTAGAAGCAGATACATGGGCTTCCTTGCTGTCCCATGGGTGTTGTCTTGTATCGGCGTTTGCTATAGGCCCTTGCCTTCGGCTTGTTTGCTTCCATACCTCGCACCCACCACCTCCACATCCACCTAGCCGAGGGTCCTAGAAATAGGTGGCTGGAATATGGCACGGTACTACAGCTGACCTAGTTAAGAAGTTTTCACATCTTTTCTGTTCAGACGAAGGAAGCCTTATTACAAACAAAAGCTTATAAGAAAATATTATTTGAGTTAAAGAGATAAAAATTATAGTTGCTATGATTTGAGGTTGGAAGAGGTTTTCTCCCATTGGTCCTTCCTCCCTCAATTGTTTTCCCTGCTATACCAGAATAATGTAGACTTTACTTTGATCTCTTCTAGAAATAAATTCTGAGAAAATAATCGATATGTTCAAGGTCACCTGGTTAATTAACAGTGATCAGCCTAGGGCCCAGGTGTACTTACCTGAAAAAGATCGTGTTATTTACAGCTATTGAACTGACCTGGTGTCTCAGCCCTGAGTGTCCCACTTAGCTTGTCCTGATATGACCCCTTTTCAGAGTACTGAGGGCACCAGAATGGGCAGTTTACACACATAAACACAGGTGTAAAAAGTGAATGGTAGTAACAACAATAGTGCACAGGACAGGTAGTCCAGACTTTCACTTAGACACCTATTTATTTTCAAGGACTTCATGTAACCAGTTCTGTGTGCATTGATCATAGTTTAATCTCTCTCTCTCTCTCTCTCTCCCCCTCTCTTTCTCTATCTGTCTCTCTGTCTCTCTCTCTGTCTCTCTTACAGTCTCACCCTTTTGATTATCCAGAGCCCCTTCTGCCTTCCTCTGGCCACTTACCTTGGTATCATAAGTTGCTATAATATAGCTGATGAACTCCTGAGAACGACAAAATTCCTATCATCTTTTTCATGACTCAATTTCTTGATGAACTGGATCGTGTGTGGGTGGGCCCAGTTCAGGCAGGTCCCAACCCAACCTTCTCACCTGTGTTGCAGTGTAGAAACAACCAACTCCATAGTCAGAGAGAAAAGATAGGATTTGGTCTGTTGCAAAAAAAAAAAAAAAATGAACCATAAAGCTCAGCCGATGAAAAAAATCATCTACAACTTATCAAAGTTCAATATTTATAACATTTTGGTACATTCCTTCTCTTTTTCATTTCTATTCTTCCTCTTAAATGTAGGCTGAATTTATTGTAACAGTTTCCTATTGTAAAACAATTTTTTTGTACAGTTTTCTTTTTATAAAGAACATTGTTACACACACTCATGTAGCTAAGCTTTTGTTCTTGGGCATACTCCAAAAATTTTGCTAGATATCTGTTGCCTACTCCCCAGTCAGCGTTGATCATTCTTTTGAGCTAAGGTAGCCTTTGTACAATCTTTTCTGTTTGATGCTCTGTTTAACCTCTTTCTGAAGCTCTAAATAGTCCTCCCATCTTGTGATAGAAAATTATGCTCTGATTCAGCTAAAAGTGACATGTTTGAAGGAGATCATAAAGATGCTCTAAAGGTTGATGAATGAAAAAAAATAAAACAACTTAAATTTTAGAAGCCCTCAGGTTACTGGTAAATTCTTGTTATCATGTTTTTATTTTTAGAATTGTTGTGAGTTGCGATTATTGAGCATTTGCTTTGTGAACCAGGCTCTGTGCTGAGGACTTGACCCTCATTATTTGATTGAGTCTTCAAAATAAAGAAAAATTCTCACTTAACAAATGTGTTAACTGAAGTCGAGCCACACTACACCTCACCTAATGGGACACAATTAATGCGGTTGTCAGAACAGTGGTCTTTATAGATGCCCATGTGTTGATCCCTGGAGCCTGTGGGTTTGTGACACATGGCTTTGGTAGATCTGATTGAGGGAATCATCTTTAGACAGAGTAATGAGGACGGTTTGTCTGAGTGTTCTTGACGCCATCACAAGGGTCCTTATAAGTAATAGCTAGGGGCAGGAGAACCAGAGTAGGAGGAAATGTGATGACAATAGCAGAGGTCACAGTAAGGTAACTGCTAAAAGGCGGCCATGAGCCAAGAAGTGCAGGTGGCCTCCAGAAGCTGGAAATGGCACAGGAACAGACTCTCCTCTGGAACCTCCAGAAGGAGAAGCACCGTAATTTTGGGTTGTATAATTAGTGCAACTGCCACCAAGTGTCCCCAAAGCGGGTGCTCTTTTTACTTTTATTTTGCTGCCTTCCCAGCCGTTTTAACTATGTATAGAAAACCAAGAATGATTTAAGTCAAAGCGGCTGCTTCAAAGTTCTCAGTTCCCTGAGTGAAACTGGCTCGGAAAGAAAGACTCTCCTACCCACACCTGTGGAAGCTGATCTGTTCCTCAGAAACACATTTGACTGTCAGCGAGAGTGGGTGTACAACTGTCAAGCTAGCTTTCTGAAATGACAAGTGGATAAGATTGGCATTCTATGTCTTCCTGGCTGATTTTAATTACTTTTTCAGTTGGAGTGAATACCACTTTTGTTCTAAAGTCGACAATGGTAGGCTTCCATTGCCCTTTTGATTCTATGAGGGATATCTGCATGTAAAAAAATTCCATTACATATACATATGTGGTTACTATCTTATTTTTTTAAATGTAATTATCCTGCTAGGCTAAATTATGGAAAAGAAATTATAAAAATCTTTTCCTGCCAACAATCTGAATCTGGCCAGCACATTCTTGGTGGTTTAAATGTTGGGTAGAGTTTCTTTTTATTCTTTCATAGCCCCTGCTGCTCCCCCCACCCCCTACCCTTTTAAGCCCTAACACACATTTCAGCCGGACTGAATTCCTTAAGGTGGTTCCTTGATCAGTGTACTATTGCCAAGTCCATGTTTACACATATTTTGTAAGGATAGGCGTGTTATAACTTTCAGATTAATTTTGAGTTATTGTTATATAGAAAACAAAAAATACACATGGTAGCTTTTATACATTATGAGTGGTTCCCAGAGTGAAGTCATATTTAAAATTATAACTGGAGTTTGGAACGTGGTATTAACTAGGCTAAGTAATACATAATCTATTTTTAGTGAGAATAAAAATAATTGCAACAATTTTAAAGAAAATTGGCTTATGCTAAAAGGGGTTTAGGTAGAACTACGGCAATTAAAGAATAAAAGACCTAAATTGTTGTTAGTTGTTCGTTTCACTTGGTCACAGACCTTGCACAGCACAGCTCTCACACACCGCTAATGGGAATGAAAATGGTTCTCATTTTCCTGGAGAGTAAACTGACAATGTGTGTAGCATGTGCAAAACTAAACGCGGGGTTGCTTTAGTCTCTCATAGTTTCCTGCTTTCACCACAGTGACTCTTACAAAACCCACAAGAGACTAACACCAAGAGGAAGCTTCCTGCTTGCTGTTAGTGGTAGTGAGTGCTGAAAATGATCCGGGTCTCCATCACGGGAAGGATGATTTTGTAAGTTTCTTTCGATGCTCATGATAGAATGCAATAGTCATAAACAATGAGTTATATTTCCCTGTAGCAACTTGCAGATCGCTATGGTTTGGTTTTGTTATTTGAAAGTTCGTGTGTTAGAAATTCACAAACTTATGTGTTCAAGGTATTTGGAAGTGGGCACTTTGGAAGATAATGAGGGTTGGATGAAGTCATAAGGTTGGAGCCCTTGTCATGAGAATAGTGGCATTATAAGAAGAGGAGATAATCCCATCACCTTGGGAGACTGAGGCGGGTGGTTGGTGAGTCTCAGCCTGATGTGGGGAACTTGTCTCAAAATAAAAAATAAACAAGGTGGAGAATGTCATTCAGTGTGAGGGCCACATCTATCTTCGATGGCTTAAGCCTTATTCAGATGGGTCAAGAAGACTCTTACAAGATTTAGGGCCTGGGACCTTGAACTTTGCAACCTTCAGATGGTAAGACATACAGACACCTCTATTGTCTACAAATTACTGAATCTGTGGTATTCAATTATAGCAACACTAAGTGGAAAGACAGCAGTATTCAAAATAATTTTGGGTGGAAACGTAAGCAACAGATTTGGAAATACGTGGTCTAACAAAAGACATGCTCAGTAGCTAAGCAAGACCTCACCATTTGCTCAATCTTTACTGCCAGTGGCTGTCCTGACTTGTACTCTTAGCTGCCTTTGTTATGACTTAGATTTAAAAATCTCTCTGAAGTCTCTCTGATGTTTGGAAGGCGATCAGATAATGGAAGTAGGTGAGAATAGTCACCAGAGGATTAATCCCTTGGTGAGTTCACATGCTGGTAAGAGATTGGGGCCTGGTTGGAGGGATGAGTCACCTAGAAGGATAAATATTTGTCTCTCAATCCATCTCTTGTGTCTGGGCTTCCAAGACACCATGCTATGAGCAGTTTTCCTCCAAGTTAGGCCCTCGAGCTATTACAGCCAATGAACTATGCATGGACTGAAATCTCTTTAATGTGAGCAAAAGGAAAACTTTCCTCCTCTAAATTGTTGATGCGTATTACTGTGTCCAACTGACAAGAAAGTGATTGAGACAACGGCGAAGTTCTGTCCTTTCTTTCTAACTGTGAGATGTTGATCAATGGACTTAACCTCTTTGTACTCTGGTAGCCTAAAATGTAGAATGAACCTAATACTAGTAATATACTCACAGTGCTCAATGAGGATTAGTGATTAAATGTATGTACAGAGAAAACCACAGCCGGCCATTTATGTATTTTAGATACATGGACATAGCTGGTTCTCTGAAGTCAAAGCTTGCTTGTCACCATAACTGTGCTTCTGGGTGTCTGTCACCCAGGAAACAGAGGCAAACTGGCAGCAAGAGGGATGAGCACTTATGAAGGTCCCAGAAAAAACAAAGAAATGCGTTCTAATCTTGCGCCATAGTCACATTTCAAAAGAGATTTTGTGGGCATTGATAAGTTGTGGCTTTTGTGGAGATCATTTCCCTGTGAGCGTGAAGGGTCAAGGTGGGCGGGGCGGGCGGGGGGGTGTGCCTTTTCACTCTGTGTGTTCTTTTTGTGCTTGACTAGAAAGTCTTCTTAGTCCTGCTCCACCATGGCAGGGTGCACCTGTCCGCAGAGGCAAGTTGTAGCAGACATGGGTCTCTGCTCAAACTGTCCAGACTCTTCTTCTTCTTCCTAGTTCTTTTGGGTGGCTGGCTTTAAAACATTACGGGGCATCAGTTTGGTTTCATCCCAATCACATCACATTCTTGAGGTACTTACTGATTTTAGGGGTATGTTTTTTTTTGCTTTTGTTTTCAGACTTGGTGGCACAATACAATTATCTGGGAGCCTTAAGAGGCACCGATGCCTAAGTCCATTAGTAGAGCTCTTGCTGCAAGTTGCCCAGAGTAAGGGCCACATATGGGGACTTTTTAAAGGTCTTCTAGTGATTTTGACATGTAGCAAAGTGAGAAAACCATTGCTTCAAACCCAGTCCATACTGGCTTCTCAAGGGACATTTAGATACAAGATACTGAAAGGGCATGTGCAACTTGAAGGCCCATTTCCCAGAATCCAATTGTATTAGTCAAGTTTTTATTGCTGTGGCAAAGTACCTGAGAAAGCAACTTAAAGGGGAGGATATTTTGGCTTATGGTTTCAGAGGTTTCAGTTCATGGTTGGCTGGTTCCGTTGCGTGAGGAGAGCCAGCAACATCATGGAGGAAAGGTGTGGCAGAGGAGAGCACCTCATTTCACGGCAGCAAGAAGTAAAGTGGGAGATGGAAAAATGAGAATGGGCAGAGGAGAAGCCATATTCCCCAAGGGCACTCTCCCATTGACCTTCCTCGAAATGGGGCCTATCTCCTGATAGGCTGGTCAGCTATGAAGTCATCAACAGATTAATGAGTTAGTTAATGGGTTAGTGCATGGATGAGGGAAGGCCAGCATTCTTATGACTCATTTATCTTTCTATACTAGTCCTACCTCTGCACATTGCTGCATTGGGGATCATGCTTTCAACACATTGGGTCTTTTGGTGGACAATTAATATTAAACCCGTAATACCAATTAACCCTCTAAGAGCTGCTACGAACAGATCATTGTTATCATTACCATGACTGAGGTTGAATTGTAATACAAATAACAGCATCACGGGAGATCAGGGTGTATTTCAGTGGTTATAATGCTTGCCTATGTACAAGGCAGTGGGTTACATCCCCCTGCACCACATAGAAATTAGCTGTGTATGGTGGCTCATGCCTCTAGGGAAGCAGGAGGATTACTATGAATTTGAGACTAGCCTGGGCTACACAGTGAACTCAAGAAACAAAACAAAAGAAAAAATAATAGCAGCAGAATGTGTCTCCTAAGGAGGTCTAGCTGAGCCATAATTGCATGGTTTCTTCTTTCCACTAACATTTTGTGCAATAAAGTTCTTAGGCAGGTTCTCTCTGAGAGGGAAACAGATTTTTTTCTTGTTATTATTGAATTAAAATGACAATGGGTGTAAAATTATGAATAAATACATATTATGTGTGTATGTGTGCAATATACATATGCACATGTGCACACACACACACACACACACACACACACACACACACACACACCACACAAAGCAGAGGCCAGAAAACAGGCCTGAAATGGCTGGTGATGGTGGGGTGGGGGGCGACTACATATCTATTTACCTATTTTTAAGGCATAAATTAACAACAACAACAAAAAGGGTATTTCAGAATCTGTTGGAGTTGTGGAGGAGGTTTAAAACCTTCTGAGTGATCCTCAGAGGTTCTGATGAATGGTTACAGACAATTCCCTTTCCGTGGATTTCATTTAGCAAATTGCCTTTCTTTTATTGTTTTCATTTTCCTGGTTTTGTATATTCAGATACTACTCCATCTGTCAGAGGTCATGGACCCACCCTGGTACCGGCAAGACTTTCCCCTTGAGGAAAGGAGTTATGATGCCCTCCACAGGAGGCTTCCTGCCCCCGATGCTGCAAAGTTAATTACTGGAACAAACACCATGTCTGTTCTGTCATTCTGCAGACCGTGCACACTGCTGCAACTTTCAGGATACTGATGGCTGAGGGTGTCTAATATCTCTGTGTTCTGAGCATATACCCCAGGAGGTTCAGAGATGTGGGGTGGAGAGGATTTGTGCCGTAGCATGTGCTGTTTGAACGCTTTTCAGAGTTATTTAAACTCCTGTCTTACAGATGCTTACCAGAATGTGTAACCAATAAGCCATTACACACCAGGAATTTTAGCATTAGTAAATAGGTCTGTTTTGGCAAGACAAGTTTTTTTTTGATATTTGAAGAAAATGCAGATTATATGCTCTGATATAAACAGATGTATTATTTGAGAATTGGGACATACTGTCTGAAACAAGAAGGGCTCCTTACACTCTTAAATGTGTTTTCTTTCCATCTGGTAAACATATTTTCTTTTAAATATTACTTGTGTATGTTTGGCAGCTTTTAAAAGGTAAACATCAGTCTCTTTGATCCACACATAGACAATTGAGAGATTAGAGTACATCATCTCATGGCTTAATTCTGTTTTTAATGAAATAAACTATTAAAATTGATCATATATGAAACTTCAAACACAAATCAATTTTGTGTTTAAAATAAAATATCATTTGGGGCAAGGTTTCATTAAAAACCATGGAGCTGGAAAATATTTGAGCTATTACCATGTTGGATCAAGCTTAATTTCTTTAAAAATCTGTGCTAGCAATGACCTCCGTAAGGTCCTGCACATAAAGCGAGCAGCCTTGAGGAAGCTCTGTATTCGAGGAGTGTATCCTATGTCATCTACTCCTATGTCTCTCAACTTCCTCCGCTCTATTTTTTTCCAAACTCAATACCCTTTACCTGTTTTCTGGCTCATTTTCCGACAGCTTCAGCATTATGGATTCTCTAGCTTTCAATAGTTTCCAGCCTCAGGCCTCCTTTTCTGGCTTCTGAGCTAATCACTTACTCCTAGAGTGAATTATTTTCTTCATGGTGAGAAAGAAAACTGAAGCCCTGACTGCTGTCAGTTTGGAGCTGTCTAGCCCTCACACGTAGACCATGGGGTTCTGTTGGATACGAACATCCTCACAGAATAGACGTACCAGACTATTCTTTCTGATCATGGATGGAGCTGGATATAAACAAAACCACTGTGTAAACATGTCTGAACAGAGGACAAAAGATCATTATCAAGTCCAAAATGACCAAACACTTCACTTTCTGGGTTAATATGAAAGATGACTGCTTCTTTTTCAGATATATCAGATCTACTCTGTTTCAGGCATCAACTAAAAATAATTGAGCTATCTGATGACAGAACTCTGCTTTCTGATAGTACTTTACTAAAAACAAGATTGTGCTTCCTTGTGTCTTTCTATAAATGATCTGATGAATGGTTATCCTAATGGAAGGCCACTCTAAAATCCTTTCACTGATATACCCGTCCCATATTTCCCTACAATTTCTCTCATTGTCCAGCGAGGCTGACTGTGGTGAACAAGGAGGCATTTCTGGAGGTCTTAGAATGGTGAGCATAAACCATGGAGTCCCTAAATCAAAGTGAAACATTCTCTCAAGGACAAGAACCCTTCTGGCAGTGCTCTACTGCTACCAAACATCTAGTACCAGCCTCCTAAGCAGTTCCACAAGGAACAGATCTGTCCTATGAGCAGAACTGAGCAATTTAACTCAATTTCTCCTATTTTTAGGTAAAAACCGAAGAAAAACAAGCAACATTGTTATTTCCCCCCTTCTGAGGCTATCAGGTGGTCAGTGGCAGAGCTGTGATTAGCACCCAATATCCCAGCACCTGGTTTAGTGCTTTTTCTACTTATTTCGCTATTTAAAGAAACACAGCTCCTGAGTATAATGCACCTTTGAGCACTAAATTCAATTTACTGCCCATCTCTACCTAATTGTGTTTGGTTTCGTTCTCTCCTTAGGAACCACTTTAACTTTCAAATAGTGGGCCCTGTCCAATGTAGGCTAACCATAAGTTACTTTTAGCTTTGATTTTTAAAAGCGTTAATGGTATTTTTGGCGAGTGCATTAATTTCTTAGATGTGAGAATCTTATTTAGTTGTTAACTCTTGTCAAGGCTGGTTTTTTTTCCTTTCTGCTCGGATATGTTAAATCTATAGATTAGCTAATCAATGAATGCTTTTTCCTTCCTTCCTTCCTTCCTTCTTTCCTTCCTTCCCTGTTTTCCTCTTTTGCTCTTTCTTTTCTCTCTCTCTCTTTCTCTTTCTTTCTTTCTTTCTTTCTTTCTTTCTTTCTTTCTTTCTTTCTTTCTTTCTTCCAACTTCTGTCTTCAAAAGTGAAAATCCATCAGAAAGAAAAAACTGAAACAAAAATACAAAAATGCACTTAGCATCTTCTTTTTCAGAAGTGGTTACTATCGAGACTGGTTTGTTTCAGACAGTGTTCTTCATTCCAGCCCTTTTACTTCCATTTCTGTTTCAACCTCTAAATTGTCTGCATTTGAAAAAGAATTCTTTACATACTTTGTAATTTTCTCTCTAGATTTATAGAAGAGACTCATTACCTCTTGAAAGGATTTTATTAAAGTTTTTTTTTTTGAGGAGACAGAATAGTGTTTGTACTAAAATAAAAATCAATATCAAGGAGTTTTAAAACACTATTACCTGAATAAAAGTATATTTAATAATTTTATATTGCATGCAAATATTTTTATATTACATGGAATTACAAAGGGTAGTTACATATTAATATTCTATTTTTTCATTCAACGTTAAAAGATAAACATACCCTCTGGGGCCAGTAGGTAGCCCTGTGAGCCCAGCATTCTAGGAAGCTGATTCAGGAAAATCTTAAGTTTGAGCCCAGCCTAGGTAACTTTAGAAACCTAGAGTGCCTTTGTCTTAAAATCAAATATAAAAATGGACTAGGGATGTAGCTCAGCGTGAAAGGTAAAGGGTTCAATGTCCAGTGCCACACACACACACACACACACACACACACACACACACGCACACGCACACACACACACACACACGCATGCACAATTACACACACAATAACCCTATATTTTCATATGGCTTGTGTCATAAGTAATTTCAAGGAAGCATGATAGGTGATGTTACTATATTATAAACCTACGTTGGTTATTTAGTTGTTTCCAGTTTTTGAGGGTTTTTTTTGTGCTTGGTAGTATAGACAAAGTTGCAGTAATAGTTTTGTGCACAAGCCTATTTGCTTTTACTGAAAACATTTTAGGTAAATTTTCAGAAGCTGGCCAAGAGTGTGCTGCACAGAGACTGGGAACATCTCTATCGCCCTTGATACGCATTACTGCAATGCTTACCTTTGAAAGATCTCGGGCCACCGAGTACACTGATTTCACTAAAATCTCATCAAAATTGCTATTATCATTAAAAATATTTGTCCCCTGATTTTGAAACTGCAAAACAGCATCTTTCATTTGCTTTATTTTGTATTTTTTTAATCCAATGGGAGAATTATCTTTTTGCCATGTTAAGTATGTGGGTTTTTGGGCAAAAATAATTTTGGGTTTTCATGCTGACCTAAGGTAAATAGAAGATTCAATTTTTGCCCTATCTGTATGGTCGTTCACTGTTGTAAAGTAGACTTATTTTCAGCCTGAAGAAAAATCTAGCTCCCTCTGTTATGAGGGAAAAAGGTGAGCATGGAGTTATATGGACAGCATAGTTTTGTCTAATAAAGGAGCCGGAAGGGTGAATTTTAATATGCTTCTCAGACCCAGAATTCCCATTTAAGACCTCTTTGTCTCTGCCAGTCTTTGTGGGAATCTAAAGTTTTGGTCTCTACTGATTTTCTTTCTGGTATTCCTTGGCTGTAATATTTGCACTGGGCACTCGCCCTCTCCTTAGAAGTTGGGAGCAATGTATATATGATATAACAGATTTTCTTCTTGTTTGAAAGGAGTCCAAAAGAAAAAGTTCTTTCTGCTGTGGATGTAACCTTTCGCTGGAGGAGAACTTTCACTTGCTATAGAGAAGCATATATGATATATTTTCTGCTCATTTAGCCACATTTCTTTTTAGTTGAGAACAGCATGATAATTTTTTCCTTAATAACTTTGACCATCTCTGAGATGATAATAGTCTAGATAACACTCTCTGCTTATTTCTAATGAAAGCCAAGATTATGTGGGTAGTGGAATAGAATATTTGTAAGTTATGTCGGCTGCCCAAGGAAATCTGGTTGTCCTGACCCCATAATTGTAGGATGTCTATATATGGTCTTTCAATTAGTTTTGTAAAAACTTGTAGCTTTGTTTTGTGTAGTGAGGCTCACCTTGCTGTAATTCCTCAGTTTTATTGGTAATGGAAGGAAAAACTAGATCTCACTAATTACAGATGATTTAATCTGTGGTATTTCTAATAGTTTCTTTCAAATAGGCATTTGAAAGCTCCAACTTTCAATTACAACTTCTTTTTCTTTTCTTTTTTTTTAGTCAGTACTGGGGACTGAACTCAGGGTCTTCACCTGGGACTACATTCCTAACACATCTTAAATTCTTATTTTGAGACAAGGTCTTCTTAAGTCACTAATTTCCCCAGGCTAGGCTTGAATTTGCAATCCTTCTATCTCAGCCCCTCAGAGTGTTGGGATTGCAGACGTGCACCACCACATTTGGCTTTATTTTTATTTTTAAATAGATAGTGTGTTACATCAACCAAGAATCAAATGATAGAGGGTTGGGCATACAGCTCAGTGGTAGAGTGTGTGTTTAGCAAGCACACGGTCTTTATAGAACAACCTTTTCTTCTCTTAAAAGATCTTTTCTGTTTCTCTTTCTTCCCAATGGCACATAATGCAACAGGAAGTTTGAATGGTCTGTGGAGGAGGATGTGTGGGAGACAGGATATTGTTGGAGCTTGCCAGATTGCTTTGAGAAGTTCTTTGTTGACCTGGGGTTAGGCACTCTGGGCTGGTGCTGCCGAGTGTAGCTAGGCTCATCTGGTTGGGGCACTATGTTGGCTCCTGTTGCCGAAAACCATATCGTGGCAGTATGGAGTGTTGAGGATCCCAGCCCCACCCACCAGTTCCCATAGCACCTTCCACTGACAAAGCTTGATGACATTTTTGGAGTTCTAGATGGCACATTCAGCCACAGAGATCTAGCTCAGCTATTTGCTCTCGTGTCTAAATTTTATATGCTGTCTATATAGTATTTTTTGGAGCAAATTCCTTCCGCTTTAAAGTTCACCCCAGCCAGTTTGGGAACACTTGCCACTTCCTCCAACAAAGTTGAGCCCCTAGGTAGAAGGAAAAGCAAAATTTCTGGGGTTAGACCTCTTGCTTCTCCCTTTCTCTGCTTCCCTTCGAGCTCTGCTCCTCAGTTCTGTAAGAGTCTCAGGATTTCCTTTTGTAGCTGACATGATTTGCCCCTAGGCCATAGTCTTTCCTTAGGTTTTATGTCCTCCTTTTTCTTTAGACTGTAGCAATAGGATAACTGTAAGGGAGGGCCAAGTAATTGAAGGGGAGGATATATCAGAAGACACGGCCAACATCATTTTCATTGTACCATTTTAGGATGGGGATGGGGCACGGAAGACTTAGACGAAAATTAGAACGGATGGGAAAATGTTGAGATGAATTGCTTGATATACATTGTGGAGAGAATAAAATGCTTCTTATAATATTTAAAAAGACTTGTGAGGCCTGCCTTTATCATTGTCCACAAGCCGGCATTAACTAGTCAGTGTGCACACACCTGAGGTGCACACACGCATACACATATGGCATCTGCCATGTCTAATAACTAGGAGGCAAGGGCTGGCTTATTATTATAACTGGGGAGATGAACATTATTCTAAATTTTTTGAAAAAGGAGCTTTTGCAGCAATTCCACACTCTTTTTGTGTCTCAAGTCAATAAACTGGTTTCCCCATTTTCTCCTTGCTTGGTAGTAATTTAAAAGCAATTGCATGAAATATTTGGACTGACTATTGAATGTTAATAGTACTAATAACAATAACTCTTACTTACCTGTAGCAGGCAGTTATAAACCCTGTAATTTATTAGCTCTTTTTAATCCTCCCAACTCTTCTAAGACATAGGCTAGAGGTGCTGCTGAACAGTGGTCTTCTGCTGTTCAGAATTTCTGTGAATCTGTCTCAATCTAAGAACTTGGGGCAGTCTTTGGGGTGAGGAGCTGTAGACCTTTATGTGGTCTCTCCCCATCCCTCACCTTGGCCTGGCCTAGAACATGTATGGGTGGGGCTAGGCAGAGCTAATGTACCCAAATGGACCCTATCTCCATCCATGCATTGATGAGTACTGCTGTGTTGAACCCTCTTTATGATGAGTCATACAAGAATTCTTCTTCAAATGACAAGTATTAGAAATTGTTATTTTTGTTCCAGGCAAATTCTTAAGAAGTCTCAGTATGGCTTGGCAGGAACAGTGGGAACAGATCATATGTTGAGGAGTCTTTCATTAGATGATACCAAATTGAATCCATTCAGAAACAATTCTTTATCCTGTTGGTGCTAGAGTCTCAGGAGGAACAAAATGTTCTTTCTTGATTTGTTTTTAACTTAGATAGTCTTCCTCCCTGGCTTACAATGTAAATTCTCTCAATGGATAAACTGTAGCTCATTAAGTAGCAAATTTGAAGTGTTCATCACAATGCTAAGCACTTGATCAGCACTTAAAATTTTGCTGAATAAGCGAGTGAAAAAAAATCTTCTTGATGACAAAATTTATTGCTTTTAGCTTTTAGGCAGATTACTTTTATAGACCTTTCCACTATGTTTTCTAAGTATTTATTTGTTTCTGTTTCTCAAATAGCTGTTAGTATCTTAGTTTCTTTCTTTCTTTCAAGAACACAATTCCTGGGTTGGGGGTGTAGCTCAGCAGTTAAAGCATTTGTCCAGCAAGCACACAGCCCTGAGTTCAATTTCCCAGCATTATAAAAAACAGGACAATTCATTTATAATAGAATTGAAAGTAATAAAATATTTAGGAATAAATATAACCAAAAAAATAAAACACAATGAAAACTAGAATGTACTTCTGAAGGAAATTAGAGATACAAATAAATGGAAAAGCATTCCTTGTTCATGGTTTTGAAGACCTAATATATTTAAGATGTCAACACTATCCAAAAGATTGTACAGATTTAATGTAATTTGTTTCAAAATCCTTGAGAGTAAGAACCTTAAAAAAATGTTCCCTAAGTCTGGCACATTGTATAGTGTCAAACACAGAGCAAAAGCACTCAATATAGGTCTGTTGAAATTAGATGAAAAGTCCTACAAATCTGATACTTTGGATGGTTTTCAGAGAAATCATTCAGTATCAGTATTTAAAAAAATAAATATAGGGAGCAGGAACAATAAGTTGAGAAGTGACTTTTAAGCCCGGGGTTACATTTCAAAGCAAATGGACAAGAAATGTGTAACACACACTCATTTCTCAAGGTCAATGTCATTCCTGGATAGAATTTTTAGACAATGTCCCATCCTCAAGACTCTCTTCCTTCTTTGATCTCCTGTGTCTCACATAGGTTTCTCCTGTTTAGTATTAATTTCCTGTTCTGTGCTATTAACTGTGTCTTGATGAATTTTTCCTGTGTCTCCCATTCCTCCAGGGCTGGGATATTGCTCAGTTCCCTTCCCTGAACATCCTTCTGCCTGTTCTGAGGGTGGTGTTCTGGTTGTTGAGCGTGAGCCTTGAGGTATTTCTCCTTGCACCAAAGGCTACCCTATGCCTTCTGCTTGGGTTCCCTGGCTGCAGTCTTATTACTTGAATTCTTTTCCTCCTTTTCTGCTTCTTCAGAGAAGCTTTAGCTCAATAACCTGCTTCCTTCTGGTTTCCAACCAGCCCTTGATAATGTGCTTGGATGCTTCATTTTGGCCACACACCAGTTGTGTTCCTTCCTCATTTCTCCATCCAGTTCAACTGTGATGAGTTTTTGTCAGGTCCATGGTCATAGGCCTGGCTTATCTTGCGGGAGGGTTTGCACCAAAGCACCAACTACATATTTGATATCGACACATGCTTTCGCTGTTATTTCTTCCATTGAAGGAGATTTTTAAATTAAATAACTTTCATAATTATCTTTTAAAAATGTAAATGTTTGTTAGATTATTTAATTTTTAATCTGGACAGTAGGAGGACATGGATTACTAAACGTACACACAGTGTAATATTTGACTGATTATTTAATATACATGGCTTGGAAAAAGAAGTAGTCTCAGCTGGCTGGCCCTTGGCTGTTATCTGGTACAAGTCTTTCACGTCTCTCAGCTGAGCTCCTTTCTCTAAAAGAAAAGTAGAAACATAGATCCTAGAAGTTTTGTGAAGCTTGATTAACACTCATGGAAGAATTAGTAAACATTTAGGCGCTATGCATCTTTAAAGCATGATTTTTATAATATTTTATTTAGATTATAGTCAAATTCAGAAAAAGGACTTGTTTTCTTTCTGAAGAAATAGCACGACTGAACGCTGTGCTTTCTTTCTTTTTACAACTATAGAACACGACTATAGAGCAGTGAACCTAAGAGCCTTGCTTACACCAGTTTCTACTGAACCTAATTGAAAACTTTCTTTACCCCAAAACAATAGGACTTGATTGAATAATCACATACGCTGCTCAGATACATCAACTCATCCCACACTGTTTAGCGAGCTAGTTTGACATAGTCGCTGCCATCCCAACTGCTGTTACTTGGAACCTCCACTTTTACTTGTCAGGTGATTTAGTCCCTTCTTTCTAGTCTGTGTTCTTTTGCATGAAACCCTAATGCTCTCAGGGTTTTTAAAGCGCTTTGTATTTGTTATCATTATTTAAGTCTAGTAGAGTTTGTTTACTCCATTGGCAATGCGATTTGCTATTTTAGCCTCTCTTCTTTGTGTTTTGGTCATGAGTTTTCATCTTGTTCCATCTAATTGTCATGAATGTTTCTAGACCAACCTCAATTCTTTCCTGATTCACGTCCTAGGATTTCTTTCTCTGTGAATTCCTTTCGCATGAACTTTTGGCAAAGAGCATTTGCTATCTCCTAGTGTTCCTCCATAGTATCTTTTTTTTTTCCTGATAGCTTCTCAGCACCCTTTTAGGAATTTATTACCAGTGGAATGAAGAATGTGGCAGGTTCCTTAGGGCTTCTTTCATCACCTTCTTCCAGCAAGTGTCTCAGTAAAGCTGTAGGACCTAAACAATTGGTATTTCTCTACTGGGTCTTTGGATCTGGAACAGAATTGTGGTGGACAAAAAGAAATTTTCCTTTATTCCTGTTGTGGTAGCTGGGCTAAGGTTTTCAGAAACTCCTTCTACTAGCACACTTGGGAGATTTATGTTCATCCATCCTTCTTTTCCATCATCTATTGCTCTGCATTTGCATGTTACATTTCTTTTCTGCTTTAGTTGCTGCCTTCATACCACGCAGTCAGAGAAATCTAGATGACACCTAACTTCTTCCATTCAGTTCTGCTTGCCAACTGATGCTGTGTGCTGGGATGTAAATAATTCCTGAGTGTCAATTCTTTTTGTTTTGTCAACTCCTTTTGTCTATCAGTCTGTTAGAATTCTACTCCCCAAGGTCCTCAACTCCATGAGTGTAGTGACCACATTCTATTTTTCTCTGGGCTTCCCACACTGCCAGACTCCTAGGTGATACTCAAACACCATGAACTTTTCTTTATTGGTACATTATAGACAGCTGGATTGTCTTGACACAAGGCTTACCCATCTGACCTTTCAGAGAATGTGCTCTACAGAACTATGGAAAAGAAATTGGATCGGCTGTTGCATCTTTGTGTGCCTCTGGGCAAGTCATTAGATCTTTTAGTTTAATTTGCTTTTGCTTCCTCTGAGGGGAAAATGAGGTGAATAAATTGCCTTCAACAACAGCGCAGGGTTGATTTGATGCAGAATTTAATGTGCTAAATGCGGCTGTGCTTCCAGGTTTTGACAAGTATGTACTATATAAATACTCTCTGGGTGAAACCAGGAGCTTTTTCAAAAAAAAAAAATCTTTCAGGCATCTATCTCTGAAAAAATGTACCATTCATCCATTCAACAAACCTTTGTTAAAGCACGTACCTTTTAATTTCTCCCAGGAATATATTTCAGTGTGAACAGCGAAGCTTAGTTTGGCACATCTCAATTTCTTCCTCTACTTTCTCTTGTTTTCTTTCACACATTGCAGATGCCTTCACCACACACAGGCCCACCACCTGATTAGATCTACTTATCCACCCAACATATCCTTTTGGGCACCCACTCAATGTGAGGCACTGAATAAGGTTCTGAGGGCATGGCACATAAAAATAGTGTCCCTGGCCACTAGGGGAGATACACATGGAACATACATGCATTCATTTGTCCAACAAATATTTATGAAGTCATTTCTGTGCCATGCACCCTCCCTTGTTCTAGGATATGGTAGTTAATAAATCACATAAATAAATAAGTATTTAAACTCTCTAGGACACATGCTCCAGTAGGGAAATAATGCAAGCTTCATTGAGAATGATTTCCCGAGGGAGCTGTGTAGAAGCTGAGTCTCAGAGGACGCGCATGACAGGAAATAGTAACAGTGCATAAGGACATAGATGAACTCATATGAGTTGTGGGGAATGGAGTCCCATAAAGTTGTAGAACTACAGAGGACACGAGAATGGAAGGCATGAAGGACCAAGAGCCATCAGTGGGAAAGATTTATTTATTTTATGAACAAAAAACCAACACATTTTTTCCTGCAAACTTGAAAAAAAAAATAACATTTGAGTGGTTGGAGCTTCTACTCAAAAATCTGAACCACTAATGAGTGCAGGAAAATTTTCTCTGCTCAGTTTGCAATAGGCATTTGATACTCACTATTCAGTCTTTCTGAGGGAGCAATTGTTGAAAAATCTTTGCATTAAAAACAGAAGCTTCTTGGTCTGGCATTCCTGCATTTCTTTCATAGGCAAAGGGTGTTTTTATTATTTCAAGATGCAAGCCACGTATTATCAGAAGGCACTTGAGAGTCACCAAAATTTCAGATGATTCATAAACAGACTGTTACAGACCATGACATCTTGATTTAACACTCCCATGACAAAGAAACAAACATAGTGATTTTTAAAACTCTACCCATGACTATGTGTGGGTTGATTTTGAGCCATTTGTATGTAATTTAAGATTTATTGGCTTTTTTGAATGTTCATATGTAACATTAGGCTTAACAGTTGCTCTGCAAACTATCAAATATTTATATTGTTTTTTCCAAATATATTTATTATTTACTGTACACTCTATGAAATATTTACACAGATTTTTAAAGAAAAGATATACATTATTTACGTTGCCTTGAATTTTCCCTTGATGCAGGTAAAATGACAATAGAGAGGCTGAAAGACTATGAGAGATGCCTCTCAGGTGTGTGGGTGACCACATGGAGATTCTGTCCCTCAGGAAAACACCTGGCAATAGAGTGATGCAGTTAGAACCTGTGCTGGGGACCACCCAGATGTCCTTGGAGGCCTCACTTCCTCTTAATTTCTTGAATCTCAAATGACAAGAGGAAAATTGGAAAAGTTCCTGCTACTGTCCCTCCTGCTCTTCTCTGTGTAGGACAGGCAGCACCTTAAGTGTCTTTCTGGTACTCAAAATATCCCCAGCTGCAAACAGTTTGATTCCTTTGTAGAAAAATACAGTTGAGTTTCCCAGACCTACATACTCATCAAACTTAACAGGCGCTACTATTAATAATATGGATTGTCAGCCTGTATCCTTATCCTGAAAGATTCTGAATTAACCTGTGTTGCTGATTGGTAATCTGTGTGGGGGCTTCTGGAAGAGGACCCAATTTATTTATTTATTTATTTTCAATTGAAACATAGTTGGAGAATCCTGTGTTTCCCTCCCTCTAACTTTTGGCTCACTTTTTGTTTGTAGATGTCTGAATCTCCTTCCTCCAAGGCCTTGATGTCGGACTTATCTGCATTCAGGATTGACATTTGGTGAGTTTGAACATTTCCAGTCTGCCATTAGACATCCTTTAGGAAGAAAAAGTCAACTGGTCTCTGGTACCTGAATTACTTCACTTCTTATATTATTATCATGCAATTTTCTCCATGAAACTCATGATCCTTTTGTGCAAAATGATTATTTTATAGGTATAGCAAATGGTATAAGAAGTATCATTGGGATAAAAAGCAAATGGTCATTTCCTGAGTAGGGGCCCTTAAGATTAACTGATTGCGTGAAATGATGACTTAATATTCTTATCTTTGTAACTGCTCCCCTGCATACTTAGTTCACATACAAGCCACCTGCTGAGTGAAATCCATACAGTAGAAAAAGTGGAGGAAAGTATCACATGAGATCGGTGGTTGCGTGGGATGGGATGGGGAAGGAGCAACAGCAGTAATATATTTAGCCATAATCAGGAGTGGTGCACACACCTGTAATCTAATCACTCTGAGAGATTAAGGCAGGGAGGGGCATTACACGATCAAGTCCAGTGTGAACAATTAGCAACTTAGCAAAATATTATCTAAAAATAAAAATAATAAAGCCTCCAATATCTTTAGCCAGGAAATATATGCTACGTATATGTCAGGAATTAGATCTTGGCAGCAATAATTTAAGATAGATGAGGAAATTGAGATTTAGAGAAAACTAAACATATTTTTTAAGTGTTATAGCTAATACAATGCAGATCCTATTTGAATTGAGGGTGTAAAAGGTAAAAGAATGAGGAAAATTTGAATAAAAGTGGGGAGATGGGTATGAGCAAGGCATGTCTGTGGCCCAAAGAGGAGGCATCCCTGATGTAGGCCCCAAGGTAGTCTGCAAACAGTAGAGCACCGAAATTAGCTTTATTTCCTATTCTACTCACAGCAGAAGCAAATCTTCAACCCCTCTTGGGAAATAAGCACATTGTCATGGTCTCAAAAGAAGTAAAGGAAGATTGCTGTCTTTGATAAATGACTTTTGACTTCTGGGGGTTTGACCTTTGGTTGATAAAATGCTTTAAGACATTGTTGACTTGTGATCTTGGGCAGAATTTACTGCTATCATCAATTTATAAACTTCCTTTTCTCTTGCCAAACCTTGATTTGAATAAGAATGACTGAAACTGATGTATACAGAAATTTGAATTCATGATTTCTGCTTTTTATGAATAACATGATGAGGCTTATTTGTGAATGGAAACAAATTTGAGTGATGGACACATATGGTAATTTGGAATAGTGAAAACAGCTATGTCTATCAATTTTTGAAATATTTATAGAGGCTGATGTCTGCTGATGTGGCTCTAAATTGGAGTCCCTGCTGACTCGTCATGCCTATGAGTTACCCAGCCCTGAATTACTGGGCAACAGAATTACTGGCTATTTCTTTTCACACAGAGAGGAGAAAAATTGAGAGAAAACTCAAAATAATACAGGGAAAAGAGTAATAGAGCATAGCAAAATCCTCAAAAGGAGACCAAAAGAAAAAAAAGAACAATGGTTCTGAAAATTTAACACATGCAAAAATATGGATATTAGAAGATAAAGGATATTGGAAGAGACAATATAAACTTCTCTTTACTTGGTTAATGATAGTATTTAATATTCATTTAATTTTTATTATATGTTAGAAACTTGACCAAATAACTTTATAGGCATTTTCTGAATGGTCACGATGATTCCACATATTGTACCCATTGTATAGATGAAGAAATTAGGACTTTGAAGGAAAAGTCATTTCTTAAAGGTAATAGAGCAAAGATATAATGAAGTTAACTCTCTATGCTCCTGTTTCTCCCTTCAGTAAATATTTTAAGGTATAAAATCATAAGTGGTTGGGGGATTTTAAAGACAATCCGCATATATAGCTTTTCCACCATTTCCCTCCGCACTTCTAGGAGTGAGAACCCAGGTTGATTTCTTATCTTGGTTATTGTAGATAAGTGCTCTGATGCCCATGTGAGTGCAGATGTCTCTTCAACACACTGATTTCATTTCCTCTGGATACATATCAAGGAATGGTATAGTTGGATCATATGCTAGTTCTGCTTCTAGTTTTTTGAGGAATCTCCATAATGTTTGCCATGACGACTGTGCTAATTTCTATTCACATCAACAGTGCATCAAAGTTCTCTTTGCTTTGCATCCTCACCCACATTCATTATTTACTTGATAATGGCTGTTCTAACACTAACCCATATTTACTCAGCTCCTGGTATATTCTAGGGGCTCTGTAGGGCTTTAGGATATGAAGATGAGTAGACTGAGTCTCTGATTTGAGACTCTCACAGAGCTTCAAGAAAACACATAAATAAATAAGTGACACTAAGGGATTAATCTCATTAAATGGAAGACCAATAAGCAAGGTAGTGTGGGAGCAAAGAGATTAAAGGAAGTTCTAAGGGAAGGGAAGATGAGAAAGAGGGATACTAGAGAGATGGAGAACCTACGCTAAGGTCTGCGGTAGAAAACAACTTGTGGTGTGCGGGAACCCTGAAGAGCTAACTTTTGTGTTAGTGCTGAGTAGACCAAGGAGTGACAGTCAGTACAGAATGAGCTTAGCCAAGGTCACAGATCCCTCAAATGCCTTATTAAGTTTCTTGGTGCTTAGCTTGTGCATGAGGGAGGGGCTGAGGGATCTCAAATTAGTCTAATGTCCGAATGAAACTCTCAGTGTTGAAGGTTAAAGCCTACAAATTTTGAGTTGATGAAGGACAAGCTCTGAAATTTCACAGTTGCTGTCCTCAATAATCTGTACTTTCTTATGTTCTACAATGTTTGACTAATATCAATATTAGCACTGACTGCCCTTCTGAAAAAATAAGGTGTACGTCGTCTTTCTCTTCTATTTTCTTACCAGCATGGCCTGGGAGATCATGCCTGTGTGAAGCACTGCGTGGGCTTATGGAGTAACATTGTGGCCCAGGGCAGCAAGTTGAGCAGTTAGGGGGCGGGGCAAGGAAGGAGGAAGCTTGGTTGTGATTGCCTTTAGGTCACAGAAAGGTGTCCATTGAAACTATGAAATGTATCAAAAGATTAGCAACATAATTGATGATAAGAAGCCATTTCTAAAAGTCATTCTTCTGTAAAATCACACATGTGTGTTGTAATAGGATATCAGTGTGGTAAGAAACTTGCTATTAGAATTTAAAAGCTATAGTGTGCAGCATGTCCAAGAGAGAAGGAAATCACTGATATGTTTAATAGCACTCGATAAAGCAGGGCTTCATATCTTTTTCATGAGAGAATGTCGCTTTTGGTTTTTAACTCGGAGTCCCCCTCCTCCAACTTACGTATAATGCAAGGTCTAGTGAATTTGCAAAGAAAAATCATTGTCCTACACTTGCTTCCCCAAGGTCATGCAAACTGTCTCTGAAATTGGTCCAGAATGAGCTTAGGATAATCAACTGCAAAATTGCCAAAATATAGAACCTCACACAATAAAAATCTATTGCTATAGAAAAGCTGTCCAGAAAAAAAAATTCAACGAACCAGAGAGAGAATGTGAGACTTGTGGGCACCTATGATTTTAAAGGAGAAGAAATTTCAGAATCAAATACGTGATGTCAAGGTGAGATTTTATCAACCGAAAAAAGTCATTGTTTAGTCAAATATTGAATACATGGTTTTGTTAATCGCCATAAAATCGTTTCCTATTTTGTGCATGAAAAATATAGGTGCACACACACACACACACACACACACACACACACACACCACACACCCCGCCCTCTTCTTCCATCACAGAGAGTCAGTTGTTCTGTTTTGTATGCTGCCTGCTATTTACAGAGCAAATGTCTGTCCTATTGTCCTTGCACGCTGAGTTAGTCCAAATTCTCCTGAGTGCAGCGGTTGTGTGCAGGAAAATGCCGATGCTGTGTGCTGAGAAACCGGACTGCTCTGAATTTGAGAGAGGCTGCCTGGCTGACCCGCAGGTTTACATTTTAAGGCCATGAATCCATGGCTCTCAATTAGGCGTCATGAAATTGTTGCTAGCAAATCACTACTATGCCCACATAATTCTTGAGGAGGCCTAAAATTGTGCTGCCACGGCACTGGTGCCATATGTTTCTTCCTGCTCTGTTGCCTTTGAATACAGAGAGAGTTCAAGGACGATTGTATCATTTAGTCAGACTGCATCAGGGAAGACCATCAGAGGAAATCAACAAAACCAAAAATACTAGATAGAAAATAAAATATATTATAGAAAGAGAGGAAGTATGTAAGCTAATCTTACCTTTGTTGCAAAAGGAGGAATTTGTGTTTTATAGATAGCTGTCTCATGTCTATGGGACCACTTATCTTACTTAGCAGATAAATGTTTTTGACCAATTTTTCTCTTTGTAAATAAAATAGATTTTGAGAGGGCCTTAGGTTTGTCTTATCATTCTATTAAATGGAGGATTTTGGAGAAATTTCTAAGTCTCCCAAAGCTCCTTAGTCTTTCCATATGCAAAGTGCAGAAAATAATGCTACCGGTATCCTATAGTGATGAGAACAAAGCGAGACGATGCAGTCCTAAGGACCGGCAGGCAGCACCTGCCGAAGAACGCACTGATCTTGCTGTACGCACTTAATTGTCATAAAATTGACTCTGCTTGCATAAGAGTTAACAGTTGCCTTGAAAATGATTTTGTATCCTTTTGTAATTATGAGGTGAGTTGATTTTGACTAAGTAATCGTAACACGAGAATCTACCTGATAGAATGTTCTTCCAGGTTAAAATCTTCATGAAGGCTCCTAACCCACCTTGAAACTCTCAAAGCCTTCAGCTCAATAAAAATATATTTATATAAGTATATAAATATATTTATCCACATTTATTCTATTACAGTTATTTATATTCTCTTTTTTTTACCATCGCTCTTTTTCTTCAATGTGTATGAAGACTTTCTATACATTAAGAATATTAATCCTCTTGACTGAAATCTTGTGACAGGTTCTGCCTCACTGTTTTCTCTTGCCCTTTGACAAAATTTAGAAAAATTCCTCAATAATGGAATATCAACAAAATTTTCCTTTATAGTTTTTTAGTTTTGTTTTATTTTTTACAGTTGTCTCTTTTATTTATCTGAAATTGATTTCAGATGACCTGAAAATATTAACCATTTTTAAATTTTTCTTAGCAAACTTTATTGGCTAATTTGCTATTACTCCCTTACTTATTTAAATACAAATAGACTGTCTTACATACTCACAAGTGTCAAGATACAAGAATTTCTATGTATATGTCCACATGTGACACACAAGTTTGTGATTCATATGCCTTAAGCTGCATGTCTTAACCCAACTCTGAGAGGAGAGAATTGTGTGTTTACCCTGTCCTCCTGCCTACTTCTTAGCTTCCTTATGTATAACATTTCTTCTTCTTCCGGACCTGCAAGACTTAATTTCCATGCTCAATTATTTAGCCTTACTCCTGTATTTTAACTCCTTGCTTACAACCATTCTTTTCACTATGGCTTCCCTCTTCATGTTTTGGTTGGCTAGAATTTATGTATGTCATTCTTTTCCCCACACAGAATCCATGGGTACCACATAACCTAAATTTTGGAGTGTATGAGCATACACATATCTTTGATCTTTCTAGTTGGGTGGCACCTTTGCTGAGTGTATAGTTATTACGTCAGAATTGTTTACCCCCAGGCTATGTAGACAGTTTAACATTTTCCAGCCTCACACATGACTACATGGAAGCTTAAGTCCATGCTGAGGAACTCTTTCCGTCAAGGATGATTTTGTGCCTTTGACATGATTCCCATTAGAGTCTAGAAGAGCAAGTCCATATTATCAGTTACTATCATCCTTCATTGGAATATGGTGTGGCCCTTTAGTCTACAGGCTTTAGTTTTGTTTTACTTCAGGAATATTTTCTTCTCTTAGATCTTTGGAAAGTAAAAGTTTTTCATCAAACATTTTTAAAGACTGTTCAAACTCCAATTATGTGTATGTTGGATATTTGCCTGTCTTCTAATGAGTTATTTTTGGTCTACTGCTATTTTAATAATTCCCACTTTCTTTTACCTGATTTCCAAAATGACTGCCCCTGATCCTCTTGTCCCTCATGAAACTGTTGCTTGGATGTTTGGAGAAATTTGCCTTAAGCTTTGTTTTGATTTTAGCAATCATTGCAATCTGGTGTCTAACTCTCAGTAATAAATAAATTTACAAAAGGGAAGAAACACCTGGAATGCTTGGCTCTGCTATTTCTTCCACTCAGAATTTATTCTTTTATAGGTGCCTGTATTTTCTTTGTAAACGTATCATGCAACCTGTATGCTAAATTTTAACAGAAACATTATGTATCTATTTCATGCCAACTGGCCACGTGTTGCCAGTGACTGGTTTCTTCTTCTGTACCTGAAGGCAGAGAAATTTTCATTCACTTAATATTCATGAATAGGACCATTAGTGCATCCTGTATATCCTAAGTGATTAAACATTGATTAAAATTGATCAATTCAGTAGTGAACATTCTCATTTATTTCTCAATAGACAATATGAATCCTTCTCTTGCCATTGATTTTATAAGTCATTTAATACAGTATATAAAAGCCATAATCCCCTTGAAAGCAGTTACTTTCGAAATTTTTTGTCATTTTATATACTACAAATAAAAACTACATTTTTCTTAGAAATTGTTGTTTCCTTTTAAAATTTTATAAGAAATTAATATTCTCAGAATGTGTTTAAGTTTACTGCACTGGCAGATTTCATATGTAGCTTTTACTTTAAAAAGTGTAACTAAGCTATAGTTCCTTTTTATTATTGGAGGAACTAAACCTATCAACACATTACTATTGAATGGCCACTTTGTAGAAGATACTGATCATTCAGCTTAACTAAAACTTCTGTTTTACAAAAAATACTCTCTTTTCATTTTAAGTTCCATAAGAGTTGTGATCTGGGACTCTCATATCAGAGGGGGGGTAGGATGGGGGATAAGGGAGGGAGGGAAGGGTAGGAGGAGGGACAGAAAGAGAGTGGGAAAGCCCTTGTCACCTTGACAAGATACACATGTGGCACAAAATGCTCAACTCCATTGTAAACCTTGAATTTTGACATATACGCATCAATAAAATGGAAAAAAACATACTATTTTATCAATTAGAATATGATGTGTTTTACAAGTGAAAGAGGTCATCCGCTTGTTTTTAAGCAAGCAGAACCAGTGTGTGGATGTCCTGCTTTAGTTGATAAGGCAGCAGAAAAAGTGACAAATGACATCTGAATCAATCAGATATAATACAGCCCCACAAAAATGTCTTCAGACTGTGAATAGGTTTTGCTGTTTCTGATATTGCTTGCTTTGGCTAGGAACTAGGCTTCTGTCTTCACATTTCCCTTCCTTCCTTCCTTCCTTCCTTCCTTCCTTCCTTCCTTCCTTCCCCCTTCCTTGCTTTTACCCACTTTGCTGTGTTATTCTGGGTTGTGTAATTATGTTCTTGCACCAGCAAAATACCTAAATAAGAGATATAGTTCAACATTACAGTTAAGCAAATCCTGTTAGGCAAAAAATACTAAAGTAGGTGGCATTTTCTTAATTTAATAAGGTTATACTCTTTATCTAGCATTTTTTCTATCAAACTTTATGTGTTTTAGGTATATTTTACCAAGTAATTTTCAGTGAGAAGACAGAAACGAGATGACTATGCAGCTCACAAGACTGTTGGCTGTGTTCTGCCTTGAGTTGGGTCAGGAATCTGGGAGTGTAGGTTGGCACTGCCCAATCCCAGAGGCGTTTACGTCTGATGCAGCACTCTGGTCAGTTGTAAGGGGTTTCCTGAGACAGACATTGGTTTAAATTTCCAGAATTTCATTAGAGCTGCTGATGAAGTTGAACTTTAGGGGCATTCTGCATGGCTCAATTGTATCTAAGACCGGGAATGTCTTGGAGTATGTAAAACACTCCAAGGTTAAATGCTGACAGAAATACTTTTTTTTCTGGGAGTCAAGATGGAAGCAACTTTATTTAATAAAACCAAATTGGGACCAAATCATGAATACACGCTGCATAGGGTCTTACCAAATTGCATCTTTTGAACCATTTGAAGAAGATATTTAGTATATAAATACAAATGAAATCTGAACAATGAATGGATACTAGAAAGATTGAAGCCAAGTGATGGTAAAGGTAAGATAACCTGATAGTTCATATATTTTCTCTTATTTTATTGTTCATCCTTGTATTCTGCCTCTTATTTTCAATTTATGTTCTTTTAAATAAGTCTATTTGCAAAAATTGATACATGAATAAAAGTTATTTACAAAAGGAGTAAAAATTAGTGTATTCTTATTCTCCTTTAATGCTCTAAAATAAATCATAGCATTAGCAAGAAGCATTTCTTTCAAAACAAAGAGTCTCCCATATAGCTGTAGACATTTCTGTACTTTGGCAGATTTATTTCTGACCACACATATGATAGATTCTACAGAGAAAGTATCCCCTCTCACCACTGCATGCATCACACACATCATATAAGCAATTATTTCTTACATATTTACTATGTAACAGGGACTATAACAAGTATCTTATATAGGTTACTTCATTTGAGCATAGCAACTGTATGAGACATAGGTAGTACTGTCCCATATTATAGAGAAGAAAGTTAAGACATGGGAAACTTAAGCAATTTTTCCAAAGACATCTAGCTAATAAGCTGTAGAAATGCCATTGAACCCAAATAATCTGAAAAACATATTGTCAGTTACCAACATTTCCTCCTACTGCAAGTCCACCACGTATTAACAACAGCCTAGTAGTATTTTCTAGGAAGGAAGAGAGAAAATTAAAAATAATAGAGTCTGAAGGTCAGAGGTGAAAGGACATTCATAGTTATGTAATCCATCCACCTGGTGTTACAGGAGAAGCAGAGGGAATCAGGGGTGCCCATTCATCTGCTAAAGTCCACCTTGCCTTCACAAATGACAGGAAACTAGACCTGCTTCTGCAAGTCTCTAAGAGTTTTAAGAGTTATAGGGTCGAAGACTCATTAAATATTCATGTTCTATAGATAAATTTTCCTGCAGTCCTTTATTTAATTTGGCTCAGAGCATCTAGGGAATTGACTAATGTCGCAGTAAACAGAGAAGGCTCAGACCTCCAATTATGGGAAGGAAAGAGATCATTATTGATAAGAAGTTGGAAGAACGGAACCCCAAATTGCATAGCAACAATCCAATGTTTCCCACTTACACACATCAGCTGAATTTTTTGTATTCTTTAAGAATAAAATACAGGTTTGCTGGTTTAACATCTGTCAATATCCTTGATGCCAGGATGTGGCCACTGATGTGAACAGTGCGGTTCCTTGCACCCCCCCCCCCCCAGAGTCCTACTTTTTTCGGAAATGTGGGCTTTCTTTTTCTTTTTCTTCCCTCTCCAAATGGTGGCCATTTTTAATTAGGACACTTCGGATGCACAAATGGAATCTCCATATGACAGCTTCCTCCTCAACACATGTTTTCCCTCTCATTCATCCATCTTTCTTGTCAGTCTCCTTTTTCCTCTGTGACTATGCTTGAAATGCTGCCCCACACATCCTTTCATTATAGAAAGGAATTCGACACCT